>JAOTQW010000012.1:1389775-1411400 GCA_026260075.1 Sisor rabdophorus
GACCCCCGTGACCCCGGATCCGGGAATAAGCGGGTAAAGAAGATAAAATGAAAAAACATAGTTTGTTTAGACCTCAATTGCTCTTAGACTCATGGTCAACATTGCCACCTGCTGCAGATTAAACTGAACAGCAGAATTATTTGATTTAATCCATTAAAAATGTACAGGACGTGCTTATTTCTGCATCTGTTTTATAAAGCTCGCTTTGGGAAATGTCATCAGTGCTCTTGGGGACAAAAGCAAGCGCTCTTCACATGTACCGTATCGGGATTCAAAGCTCACGCGTCTCCTGCAGGACTCGTTGGGAGGAAACAGGTCTGCATTGATCTTTAAATTACCTCTAGCTTAACTATGTCTGTCTTATGTATGAATAAAGAAGGTGTTGGTAAGAAATACGGTTTTTATCAAAAAATTTTTTAGAATGGCACAATTTTTTTTTTTTAATGCTTTATGAGCAAACCCATTACTGCCTTGATTGCTAATAAACCTTCACAGGGAGAACAGAACATAATCATATTACATTAAAATGTAAAATTAACATATCAATATATTTGAGAAAATTGAAATAAAATGCTTTTTCTTATGATATATAAACTACACTGCATTGCCAAAAGTTTGTAGTCACCTGACCAAATCCAAATTTTATTTGTTACATACATAATCATACTCAATACAACATGCATTGAAACATGCATTGACTGTCTGACTAATAAAAAAGAGACAGAAAGTAAGAATTGTAGGTTAAGATAAAAATTAAATAAAGTACAAAAATAAACTGATAAAATAAAGTAAGAGGAGTGTTTGTATAAAAATGCGGAAAATAAACAAAAACAAAAAATATATGTCGTAGCAGTGGTAAAAGCAGATGGACCCACCTGCGCCATTTTGACTATGTGTTTTTTAATGTCTTCTTCTGGATTTACCTTCCATTTTACTATTTAATAAAGCTCCACACTTATAGTAAGATTATTCACTCCAATTCACTCCAACTTGAATGTGAGATGTCTCTTCAGCTCCAACAGTATTAGTAAGATCAGACACTAATGTCAGGTTTTGGAGTGTGGGGTGCAAATGGCATTCTGGTTCATCCCAAAGGTTTTTAATGCTGGTAGGATCAAAATTTGTGCATTGCTGTTTTCTCAGCATGTGATTATAAAATGTTTTTAAACACAGCATGTGATAATAGAGCTTGAAAGCTTTGTGTCTGGGGTCATTGTCTTAGTCTTTGTCATTGTCTTAGTTTCAGTGAAGGAATAATGGGATGCTACAACATACAAAAACATTCTAGACAGCTGTGTGCTTTCATATTTGCAGCAACAGTTTGGAGAGGAAACACATATGGATCTGATGGTCAGGTGACCGCAAACTTTTGACATTTAGTGTATGTAGCATCGTGGTTGGATTTTATTTGGTGATATTTTTTTATTTTGGTTTCTTTTGTTGTTAGTATTTTCTGTCTAATTATTCAAAGAGCAATAATTGTCTGTAACATTTTTTATCAATCTTTTAAAATATTGTCTCTTTCACACCTGTTTCAGTCAAACAGTGATGATAGCCTGTATCAGCCCTTCAGACCGGGACTTCATGGAAACCCTAAACACACTAAAATATGCAAACCGGGCGCGTAATATAAAGAACAAAGTTGTGGTGAATCAGGACAGAGCCAGTCAACAAATCAGCGCACTTAGAACTGAGATTGCAAGGCTACAGATGGAGCTCATGGAGTACAAGACAGTAAGGAAGAAAAAATAGTAGTATAAGGACAGAACTTAATCTTTGTTGAGTATTAATGCCTGTATGTAGAGTCTTAGTCCTTTGCATAGAGACTGAAAACTATTTGGAGATATCAGTCTTAAAAGATTTCTTTAAACCAGGGTAAGCGCATGGTGGGTGAGGACGGCCTGGAAAGTGTTAATGATATGGTCCACGAAAACACCATGCTTCAGACAGAGAACAAGAACCTGCGTATCCGTGTCAAGGCCATGCAAGAAACCATTGATGCTCAAAGGGCCAGATTAACACAGCTGCTGACTGAACAGGCCAACCAGACCCTCAATAAACCAGGTAGGCTAAGACAGGAATGCTTTTATACCATATCAAGCTCCTAAAATGTCCTTAAATTCTAAAATCTTTTATAAAAAAATTCATTTGTGAAAACAAGCTATATGTTTTTATAGAAAACATAGTGTTCATTATTCAGTATAAGTAAAACATGTAAGTTTGTGGCTTAAAATCAGTCCAGTGGTCAGATGGTCAAATGAAATCAGGAGAGAAACCAGTTACTGGTAATTACAGCATATTGCAATGATCAAATGTAATGTAAATTGTATCCATGGGTCAGTGAAGCAGAGTTCAAGTTCAACAGTTCAAGAAGCTTTATTGCCATTTCATCCATATAGAGCAGATGCAGTACACAGGTAGGTAGAGGTAGTGGATTGGGTGTATATTTGTGTCAGTGACACATGAGGTAGTTCAGTTATTGTGTGTTGAGGAGCCTGATGGCTTGATAAAGAAGCTGTTTTGCATTGGGGTAGTGAGAGACTGAATGCTTCGGTACCTTCGTCCAGATGGAAGCAGTGTGAGGGGTCGTCCACAATGCACTTGGCTGTGGTGTAAATGTCCCTTATAGAGGGGAGAGAAACTCCCCTGATCTTTTCAGCTGTTCTCACTATCCTCTGTAAGGTTCTGCGGTCCAAAGCGGTGCAGTTCCCAAACCAGGCAGTGATGCAGCTGCTAAGAATGCTCTGGTATAAAGAAAGTAAATAACTGGTTTTGAATAACTTGGGCTTAATGGTAATGTGTACTTGTACTGGATACCACTCTGTTATATTACATAATATTTTTTGGCTTAACTGTACAGTATCACAAAGGTCACCAAAAGTATTTTAGCAATCTATTTTCTGTTTTCTTTGCAGGAGAAGGAAATGAGGAAATAGGAAACATAATCCACAATTATATTAAGGAAATTGAGGAGCTTAGGTAGGGTACCACGTATTCTATTCATCACTCTGTTTACCTTAGGTGTACCTTTGTGTGTGTGTGTGTGTGTGTGTGTGTGTGTGTGTGAATGCGAGTGTATATTTGCATGTGGTGTCCCCTCAACGTATAGTATATGTGTATAACCATCTAAAAAATGTTATTATGTGTTTATGGTCTCCAGGGCAAAGCTGTTAGAGAGTGAGGCAGTTAGTGAAAATCTGCGAAAGACCATCTCCCGAGCTACCACACGCTCCTCTCTATATGGAGGAACCTCGTATCCTTCTGCCCTCCTCGGCCCGGAGAAAGAGGCATCCGACATTATTGAAATTGCCAAAAAGAATCTGGAGAAACTCAAGAAAAAAGAGAAACGAAAAAAGAAAAGGTGAGCCTCCTTACACACCTGCTGACTGACAGGTATTAGTGTCATGTTATTTTAAAGGATTCGGGTAATTACTTGTTGGCTGCCCCATCATGCTCTGTTTTTTTTTTACACCTGCTGGAGTGACTTGTATGAAGGTTCTGTCTATAGAACAGCACAGTGATTATATTCTCAATGGAACTGATCTGTCTTTGTGTGAAGACACAACAAAGATTCTGTTTCAATGTACTAATTCAAGATTCCAACACACACGATATATGTGTAGATAGTGTACAGTATGTGCTGGGTTGCTAGGTGAAAAATATGAGCACAATATTGTGACAGCATCCACTACAACATACACTATACCGTCAAAAGTTGGTGGTAACCTGACTATCAGATCCATATGTGCTTTCTCTCCAAACCTTTGCTACAAATATGGAAGCACAGTTGATTAGAATGTTGTAGTTATGTTTTATCATTACATTATTCCTTCGCTGGAACTTAGAGACTCCAACACTGTTCCAGCATGGCAGTAATCCTGAGTAAAAAGCACCTGAGCTCCATTATCACATGCTGTGTTATCATTAGAGTAAAAAAACACAAATGTTTGGCACAAAGTCCTGATGTTAACACCCATAAACATCTATAGGCTGAACTGGAAAGCCAACTGTAAAACTCCTTATCTGACTAGTGTCTGATCTCATTAATATTGTTGGATCTAAATGAAAAGATGTATCACATTCAAGCTTCACATTGGAGTGGAAAATTTTCGCAGTATGGTGTACAAGTGTATTTCCTTTTTCCTTTAATGCTAATTCTAGGTGGTTGCTTAATCTAAAAATTAACAACTTAAATCAACAAACTAATCCCTTCACTTTAAAAACAGATGGTTCAGCAAATATGTTTATACCTAAAGTTGTTTCTTGTTGTATTTTCTTACCTCCACTTACTCTCCTCATCTGAAGAATACAGCAGGTGTTGGAATGTGACTATGAAGACCCTGAACAAGACAGGTTTGATTTCATAAGTCCACCGCTAACACTTTAACTACATCACTTTGAATATACAGCACTTTGTACATGCAGGTGGATATAATCATGCGGAAAACAGACTTCATTCTAATTTATCTATTTAAATTCAGTTCCTCTGCTTTACATCATCTTATTAATCAGTGCTTCTGGTGCACTTCTCTAGTTACCATTTTTTTCTTTCTTCCATCATTTAAAACAACGTTCAATTGTCTCCTTAAACTCTGAATTATGTAGCTGCAATTTGCTGAAGTGTTTTAAAACAAAACTTTTAAAACAATGACTAAAACACTGACTGAGCTTTTAAGATTATGTTATGTTAAGTGTAAGTTTTCTGTCTATAAAACAACTTTGCTTGGAGCTTTAATAATATGTGGTGATTGTTTGGACTAACCCGTCTTCATTTATTAATAAAACAGGGGCTGTTTTCTAATCATTCGAGTTCATTTCTTACAAAAATTTTTTTGTTTAAAAAAATGTATGGGTCCATTTGGTAAGTTACCTTTTTTTTTTTAAATAGTGTGATTAAAGAGGAAGGACCTGATAATGACCAAGACAAAGAGCCCGCAGACAGAACCACTGAAGAGCCAGAAGTATTTTATTAAATATTTATTCTATTTATTTTTGCTTTTTAAAAACCTAGATCATATATAAAATACCAATTTTACTATACATATGTTTATTAGATTCAAATAGAAGATAAATGAAATAAATAATTATGTTTATTAAGTGTGTATTAACAAAGTATTTTACAAAACAATTCATAATTGTTAATGCACTAAAGGAAATTGGTCCTAATTTTTTTATGCCAGTGTTTTTCTGATTGCAAGCAGTCTAACAAATAAATATAACTTAATAATCCACTGATTGTATAGGAAGGAAGTGATCATGAGGAGGTAGACGACTGTGAGGGAGAGGAGGAAGAAGATGAGATGGAGGCGGAAGAAAGCTCGGATGAGTCAGACTCTGAGCTGGATGAGAAAGGTAAAAATAGCCACAATGGAATAATTTGAAGGGCATTTGGTAAAAATAAATAAAAATCACAATTACAAATAAATATGTTAGAGACAAAGTCAGTTTCTTCTCCCCCATAAGCCATTGTAGATATAAATTTCTAATTCAACTGTACAAACTGACTTTGCTAACCAAATCGGGCTGTAACAGTTTTACTCTGATCAACCAAACAGAGAACAGAAAATTGCTGGCATCATTGTATACCAGCTAGTGTGCCTTGGGAGTTGACCTCACGTTATTACTAAATCAAGCGACAGCCAGTTGAAAATCATCTTGATTAATGTATTTGTGTGTTATTGCTTGCAGTGAACTTTCAGGAAGACCTTGCCAACATTACTTGTGAGATTGCCATAAAACAGAAGCTGATTGATGAACTGGAGAACAGTCAGCGGCGTCTTCACACACTGAAACAGCAGTATGAACAAAAACTTATGATGCTGCAGAACAAGATCCGAGACACACAACTGGAAAGAGATCGGGTGCTGCACAGCATGAGTATGCAACTCGATCCACAACACCTGTAGATATGATAATATTTATTCATTTATTAATTTGTTCATTTATTTACTATAACCACCTATTTTATAATTTGGCGTCATGGTGTCGGCTGGAGTCTATCTCAGCTCTCTGAAAAGTGAAAGGCATGAGGGATACACCCTGGGCAGGGTGCTAGTCCTCCAATAGGCAATTTAGACACATCAATCAATCTAACATGTTTTGATTTGTATATATTATATTAAATATTTATTGCCAGACACACAGGCAGTGTTTTTCTACTGCTAAATCAAATAATATGTGGGAAATCCAGCTTCCAGCTGTGTACACAATGCATTTTGTTTAATGAATGGTGGCACTGTGGTTAGCAGTTCGCCTCACAGCAAAAAGGTTCCGGGTTCGATACACAAACAAGGGTCTTCTGCGCCGAGTTTGCATGTGCGCTTGTGTGGGTTTACTTATGCCTTATGTTCCATGTACATTGGGTTAATTGGTAATTCTAAATTTCCCATAGGAGTGAATATGAGTGTGTGTGGTTGTTCGTCTTTGTGTGGCCCTGTGACGGACTGGTGACCTGTCCTGAGTATACCCCTGCCGCTTGCCCTATGGCACAGGGATTAGCAGACCCCTGTGACCCTGAGTTAGAGAATAAGCAGGTACAGAAGATGAATGAATAAATAATCATTTGAGGGCTTTAATACTAGATTAACGCTTTTACATTTTTAAGTTCTTTCTTTTTTTATGTTGTAATTAAGAATTTTCCCAGCTTGCTTATGCTTGCTAATTTCTTTCTGCTGCCCATAGTCAGTTTGCTGTTATCAGTTCATCCATATAATACTGAGAATCTGTAAGTATACTATTGCTTGGGTTTTGTTATGAAAAGTAAGATGTTTCTGCAGGCTCTGTGGACTCAGGCACGGAGGAAAAGGCAAAGAAGATCAAAGTTGAGTATGAGAAAAAGCTGAGCTCAATGAATAAGGAGCTGCAGAAATTGCAGTCAGCTCAGAAGGAGCATGCACGCCTCCTGAAAAACCAGTCACAGCATGAGAAGCAGCTCAAGAAACTCCAACAGGAGGTCTCTGAGATGAAAAAGACAAAGGTAATGAACAAAAAATAGCAAATAACAAAATTTTAAGGACTGGTGCTGACTTTGAGGTTAACGCCTGTTACAGCAGCTCCCGGTGTATTTTTTTATAACTTAATTATTCTTTTCTTTTCTCGATCTTTGGTACATTAACTGGATTTAATAACAAAACAACAGTGCAGCAATGGTTTTCATGAGCACCAAGTATTTTCTTTCACTATTACCTTTACTTTCGCTACTTTTCATAATTGAGATTATTGCACACGACGACATGCGCATTGTTTTCTCTTGCAATCTGCTGTTAGTCCGCAGTAAGCCTGTTCTGCTGTCGGGAGCCAGGCATGATATCCCGAAGGAGCTACTGAGGAGACTACGGGCATGCAGGGCTGGAGTAAAAGTAAAGGTGAAGTCAAGACACAAGCCTGCTGTTCCCGCAATCATTATGGGGAATGTGTGCTCTCTTACCCAAAGGGAATTCCGTGAGTGCAGTTTATTGAGTTTTACGGAGACGTGGCAACACATCCCATACTACAGTGTTACGGCAGCTTTGTGACCCTCCGGGCAGACAAAGATGTGACTGGCAGCGGTAAAGAAAGGGATTGTGCTGTACGTGAATGAATGGTGCAATTCCGGGCATATTAGCGTCAAGTAGCGTCTCTGGCTGTCGTGTTAAGGGCATATTATTGGCCATGGAAGTTTACAATTGTTGTTGTGGTTAATGTCTATGTCCCCCCATCAGCTGATGAAGAGGATGCGGCTGAAGTCATCAGCACCACCATTTCCTACAAATGCAGCTGCCAAATGCCTTAATTGTAATAACTGGAGGTTTTAATCATGTCAACATGGATTTTCCCCACGTGGCAGGTCACAACACAACCTTGTCTTGTTCACACCAAGGTTTGTTTCTCTTGTTTCACGGCAGCCTGTGCATTGGTTGTGTGATGTGGTGAAAACAGTTGGCTGGGGAGCCCTGGCAGAACTGCTTTGAGAACACAGACTGGGATACACTTTGCCAGCCTCATGGGGAAGACATAAACAGTATGACAGACTGCATCACAGAATACATACAATTCTGTGAGGTTACCGTTATGCCCACAAGAAAAGGTTGGCTGTTTCCCTAACAACAAGCTGTGGATCACCAGTAACCCTACTTTATAAGAATAAGAGCGCTTATAGGTCTGGAGATAGAGAGGAGCTGAGGAGTGTGCAGCACTAACTGAGGGACAAGATAAGGGAGAGTAAAAACTCTTACAGGAGGAAGCTGAAAGCAAACTCCAGCAAAACAACTTAAGAGAGATGTGGTCTAGAATAAAGGAGTTCACTGGATGTGTGTGGAGATGCAGACGGGCTGGTGGCAACAGAGAAAGTGCTAACAAGCTTAACACCTATTTCAACAGGTTTAGCTCGCAGAAGAGCCCTGTTAACTCCACCTCCCGCCTCTTGATGTCCTTCCAGTTTTCCCATCATCCTCCTATAGTGATTACACGGGACCAGACTTTAGGAATGCACCTCTCCCCACTGTGCCACTACCAACCCCACCACATTCTCCCACCTCCCAATGACTATGATGACCTGCCAGGTGAGGACACAGCTGGAGAAGCTAAAAATACAGAAGAGGGTGCCACTACTCTGGAAGTCCTCCTGCCTGGTCCCTATACCAAAGAAGTCATCCCTATCTGTGATTACCACTTTGTTGCTCTCACATCCAATGTAATAAAGGTGCTAGATAGGTCAGTGTTGGCTCACCTGAGGCTACAGGTGAGATCTTCTTTAGACCCTTAGCAATTTGCCTAACAGCCAAGGGTGGATGATGCTTTCATCTTCAGCAACGAGCTCACTCACACCTGGATGGTGGTGGAGGCACGGTGAGAATCACATTCTTTGATTTTTCAAGTGCCTTTAACACTATCCAACCTTCATTACTGGGTGAGAAGCTGGTGGGTCCACTGTCTCATGTATCACTGATTACTTGACAGACAGGCCACAGTTAATCTGGTAGGGTAGTGTCCTGTCTAATGTGGTGATGAGTGGTGTAGGAGCTCCACAGGGCACTGTGCTTTCTCCATTCCTGTTTACCTTGTTTACCATTCCTGTTTACCCCAGATTTTCAATACAACTTATGTCACTCACAGAAGATTTCTGATGACTCTGCTGTTGTAGGGTGTATAAGTAGTGGACGGGAGGAGGAGTACAGGGGTCTGATAGACAGATTTGTGTAGTGAGCTGGAGGGAATTACCTGCTGCTTAAAGTTTCCAGGACAATAAAGATGGTGGAAAGAAGGAAAGAAGGATGGTGGAAAGAAAGAAAAGAACAGCTTTGCATCCCCTCTTCCTCCCAGGTACAAATGTGGAGGAGTACAAGTGCCTGGGTGTGATCATCAAAAGTAGACTGTGCTGGACGTCTAATAGCACCACTGTGTACAAGAAGGCCTGCAGCAGACTCGACTTACTGAGGAAGCTGAGATCCTTAAATGTGTGCAGCAAGATGCTGGAGATCTTTTACCAGTCTGTTGTTGCCAGTACTTTGTTCTCCTCTGTTGCCTGCTGGGGGCAGCATTCCCGACAGTGACACAAACAGACTGAACAAACTAATAAGAAAAGCTGGCTCTTTCATGGGCTGCAGACAGGACACTTTTGATTCAGTGGTGGAGAGGATGGCATTAAACAAAACGGTATCTATCTTGGATAACCCTAACCACCCTCTCCTCCCTATACTGGACAGACAACAGGCTCCTTTTCCAAAAGGCTCAGACAGCTTAGTTACAGGACCGTATAATGACTAATTTCTGTGTCACAGATTACACAGTCTGATTAGTACTTCAAAGCATTTGCACTATTTTTACATAGCTTTTACTCTTCTGTATATTAATGTCTACAGTTTTTTAATTTGTATTTGTATTTTTTATTGCTACTGTGAAAAGAAATTTACCAGCTTGGGATGAATAAAGTATTTTATTCTATTCTATATTTACCAGATGTGGTCATCCTAAGATAATGTAAGCGACTATTTAATGTATGTATACAAGTATCGTGCTAATAATATTATGTTCAGGTTGGGCTGATGAAACAAATGAAGGAGCAGCAGGAAAGAAGCCGTGCTTCAGAAACCCGCCATAACCGCGAGATTGCCACACTTAAAAAGGACCAGCGCAAACAGGAGGTACAGACATTTACATTTCACTTTAAGTGAGCACAGAGGAAGAGAGGGGAAAAATTCACCTATTAGCTTCCGGTTTTCTTTTTTGACAGCACCTAGTAAGGCAGCTGGAGGCTCAGAAGCGGCAACAAGAGCTCATTCTGCGCAGGAAAACGGAGGAGGTAACAAGCAATTTTCAAACAAACAGCAAAGCGTTTTTGAGCAAAAAATTGTTACTATTTTCATGATAAATATTGAATGTTATACTGAAGGCAGGCAGCCAGGTAGGCTCTAATAAAAGACCAAGCCAATAGATCAAATTTAAGCATTGAACACCAAAATAATACACTGCATCTGGTGTTAAAAGTTGTGTATTGTTTTGCGTGTCTGTATTGTAGGTGACAGCTCTGCGGCGGCAGGTTCGACCCGCCTCAGGAAAGGTAAACCGAAAGATCAGTTTGCCGGAGCCCTTACAAGAGCCCACAGCACGTCCCGGACATATCCGAACACATGGCCCTGGTAGCAGTGCACCTAACGGAAGCAGGTACATTAATCACCACTTATACTTGTCTATTCAGTAATTTTGCTTTCTGATATAGGCTCTACTCCTTATTTTAACATATACTTAAATAGTTTTGCCTCTTCCGATAAAACTGTCCTCAGTCATTTAATTTTAAAAGCAAGTGTATTTAAAAAGTGGCAATGTTCCTGTCAGAGTACAGGGGTCTCAAAATGGCTTTCTGAAAATTCATAATTGAAATTATGAGAAATTTCAACCCAAATAGTTTTTTTAAGACATTTTAACCCAATTTTTTTTATCTATACTGTTCAGAGTGTATCACTGCTTCTTGCCCTATATGTGCTGGGCTAGGCTCGAGCAGACCCCTGTGAACCCGACTAGGGAATAGGCAGGAGAGGGAGGTTCTGTTAACAGTAACAAAGAAGTGACTTTTCCTTCCTTCTCTCCTTCCTTCCTTCCTTATTTCTTTTTTGCTTCCCTCCTTTCTTTTTTCGTAGTTGTATGTGTCAAATGAAGTGCAGACTTATTTACAGACATAACTTATCTTTATATTACAGGTTTAAATAACTGCACCATACAGTGAAAAAATGTTTGGCTGATTTACTTTAATAAACTGTTGTGATACTGTGATAAACTGTTATAGAAAATACCCAGTGCAGTCAGGGGTTGGTTTTTCCACCAAAAGTGCAAGGGCCAAGTGGCAATCTGTGGAGCGACGTGTCACTGATATAATTATGCAAAGGATGACCATCTCCAACATGGAGGCAGATATGAACCGTCTCCTGAAGGTGACAGCTACAGTAGACTGATTATTCAAATAACATTGATGTGATGAACAATAGGGCTTTTTATTGATTGAAATGTTTAAGTTGCAGTTTGTGTATGTATATATTTCAGCAAAGAGAAGAGCTGACAAAACGCAAAGAGAAAGCATTAAAGAAAAGAGATAAGACTGTAGCAGAGGGCTCTGACACCGACAGGACCATCCAGTCCCTCAATGAGGAAATCGAGTCCCTCACAGCAAACATCGACTATATAAATGACAGCATTGCGGACTGCCAGGCTAACATCATGCAAATGGAAGAGGCTAAGGTATTTGTACATTTAGAACTGTGTTATGAATAAAGTATGAAAAAATGGCTAATCATGTTATTATGTAATACCTGTATCTTAATAGGGGCAGAGGTGACCTCACAACCAGAAGGTCCAGAGTCCCGATTTCTGGGCGAGGGTTCTTTCTGTGCATCTTCTTCCTGTACTTGTGTGGGTTTACTCTGGGTACTCCGGTTTCCTCCCACAGTCCAATTGGTTGATTGGTGATTCTAAATTGCCCATAGAAGTGAATGTAGAAGTGACAGACTGCTGACCTGTCCAGGCAGTGTACCCTTCCTGCCTTTTTTACATTTAAACCTGGGATAGGCTCCAGCAGACGGTTATGAACCCGAATTATGAAAATTATGGACGGTTAGGACGTGTGTAATGACATGTGTGATCTTATGTCCTATAGGAGGAGGGTGACACGGTGGATGTTTCTGCAGTCATCAGTACCTGCAATCTGTCAGAAGCCCGTTTTCTACTTGACCACTTCATCTCCTTGGCCATCAATAAGGTACCAAAACACAGAAACCAACAAAAAAATCTATGTAAATTGTATTCATTTGTAAAAAGTTTTATCATCTATTAATAGCTTTTGTTACTAAGACAAACTAATAAGTCCTACTAAATCCTAATACATTTACAGCATTTGGGTAGACGTCCTTATCCAGAGTAATTTACATTTTTTGCATTTACACAACTGAGCAATTGGGAGTCGAAGGTGTTGCTCAGGGGGCCCAATAGTGGAAACCCAGTGTTACTGTAAACTGTGTTACCAATTACCCCGACCTAATTAAACATTGCGTCGTGTCATGTTCTGTGGTGGAATGGAGCAGATGCACAAGGAGATTGGATGCAACAGTTTATTTTACAAAATAAACAGAAGACAAACAAAGAAATTGGCAAATAGAAACACAAGAACAAGCCTAAGAACAAAGCAGAGAAAACCAAGCGATTAGCATTAGCATTAAGCATTAGGCACAAGGAGAATCAAGGAATTCATAGAATTCTATGGAAATAATTGCTTATTTATCTGAATTCCGATAATCTGTTTTATAAATTTGAATCTTTATTAATATAAATGTTCATCAAAATTTGAATTCCAAGTAAAGAAATTTCTCCTCTAGGGCCTTCAGGCAGCACAGAAGGAATCTCAGATTAAAGTAATGGAGGGCCGACTGAAGCAGACAGAGATCAACAGTGCCACCCAGAACCAACTTCTCTTTCACATGCTGAAGGAAAAGGCTGAACTCAACCCTGAGTTGGATGCTCTACTTGGGAACGCCATACAAGGTGCAAGCCACACACACACACACAAACACACACACATGCATGTGTCTCACCCAGCATGGCTCTCTTATACCTCACTTCAGTCTGCCCTTTTTTCGAGTTTGATCCTGATTTACATTTAATCTTTTTGTCACCCAAACTCAAACAGAGCTAGGTAACACTGCAGCTGGTAAGTCCTAAAAACCATATGTGAGTATCTGCTTCTCCGCCAAGCTAACAAGAAACTAAAACAGTAGTCCTGTGCATGAGTTTTTCTCCAAAAACCCTATATTCTCTCCTTAAAGATAACCACATCTCAACCGGCTAAAGGGCCCCTAAGTTTTTCCTTTTTAGTAGGTGGTAGCTGATAGTATTTAGTTTTTGGCAGCTGAACCATTTTTAGTATGTTGAATATTCGCTCTCAGAAACACATTACTGCACATTAGTGTTATACATAGTTTAGTGACTTACTTAAAACTTTAAGGTTACTGGCTTCTCTTAAATTCCTTTATATTTTTATCTTTTGCTATCATAGTCCTGAACTTGGATTCACTGTCAACCTTTACTGGTGGCTTAGTGTTGTTTAAATAACACATAATTAGCTTTTCTTCATTCTATTAACAAATATATTTATTGTAAGTGTTCAGTAGTTTGGGATGCAGCTATACCAATACTTGTATCCAGTATCTGTACTTGTATCCCATTATTCCTCCTTGTATGGAGACATTATGAAGACAGAAAATTCCATAAACAAAAACTCAAAAAGGATCAGCGATGTGAACTATTTAAAAATGAATGATGAAAACCCTATGGCATAGTGGTTAGCACCTCCTTGGTGATGGTGGGGCTTAAACCTAGGTCTTCCTGGTCTACATCGGAACTAGTGGGGCCTAAACCCAAATGTTTTATTTCAGATGTTCTCTCTTTCTTGATGGTGGTCAGGCTTAAACCCAGCTCTTCCTGGTTTTTCTTGGTGGTTGGGCTTAAACCCAGATATTCCTGGTCTCCCTTGGTGATAGAGGGGCTTAAACCCAGGCTTCTGGTCTTTTCTGGTGGTGGGTCTTGAACCCAGATATTCTTGGTCTTCAATGGCTGTAGTTGCTTGAACCCAGGTCTTCCTGGTCTCATGAGCAACAACTCAGCATTTTAACCACTTGAGCCAACAATCAGAAATTATCTCTTTCAAGGAGTCAATAGCAGATACAATATAGATACCAGGAGACCATCTATATAGACCTTATCTATATCTATCTATCTATATCTGTATATATCTGTATAAATATATATATTATATTATATATAACAAACTGTATTTTAAATTTTCTCAGATTGCTTAAACATCGAGGTAATGAACATGATCTATTAAATGTTATTGCTAGCCCACGTATCCCTGCATGTGTATGTGTATTTGTATGTGTTTGGGATAATCATGTCATGGCCTGTATATTCTATGATTATTCAGAAAATGGTGAGGAGAGCAGCAGTGATGAATCTGACAGAAGTCCAGCTACTGAAGGGAGGTAACAACAGAATCAGTTCAAAAAATCAGTACAATAAATCACAATAAATTAATTATAAACATTATTCATTATAATGTCAAGCTATTTACTCGTCTGTTCATCTGTTTTTTACTGCAACAACTCAGTCCTTATTCCATATTCCTCACTAATGACTTCAGTAACACTAATGATTACCTTCAGATTGATCTGCTTATCATACCTTATAGCAGCGTTCACCAAATTGGGGTTTGGGAGTTGATATAAAGAAGATAATTTAACTAATACAGTTACAGCATTTAACAAGCGTCCTAATTCGGAATTACATTTATCTCTTATACAAGCAATTGGTGGATATACTGAGTAATTGGTGGTGACACAGATTGGTTGCGCTGGAAATTGAATCCGGATCTTTCACATAGTTTTCCAACACTTAAACCACTGTGCTACCTCTCAATAGGTTATGTAATAATAAATTTAAAAAACTAAATAAACCATTCAAAATAAAGTATTACTTATTTGTTTAATTTGTGTCATGTTTTAAGAGAAAACTGCATTTGCATTATACTTATATAAAATACTACATTTTAAAACTAGAGAAGCATGGCAGCATAGTGGTTAGCATGGTTGCCTAACAGGACGAAGATTCAATTCCTGGGCAAGGGGTCTACCTGTTTGGATGTTATTTCCACACTCTCCTCCCACAGTCTAAAAACATGTACATTAGGTTAATTGTTGATTCTAAATTGCCCATATGAGTGAGTGTGTGTGGTTGTTCGTCTATTGTGGCCCTGTGATGGACTGGTGACCTGTCCAGGGTGTTCCCCTTGCCCATAGATATGTGTGCTGGGATAGGCTCCAGCAGACCCCAGTGACCCAGAGTTAATTAATAAGCGTGTAAATGTATGATTAAACAAATAAATGTATAATTAAAAAAAAAAAGAAATGTTTTGAAGTAAGTATGTAAATGTGCTATTAAATCATTGAAATATAAATGTTAAATCTCTGGGAAAACTTGTAAATTAATTGTAATTTTTTGTAAATTATTTGGTCAAAGGGGGGACAAAAAGTTTAAAAACCCCTGTTCTATATTATTTAATGTTGAATGTCTTTTATTTGTCTGTTTAAGCTCTTTGGCCTCAGACTTGATGAAATTATGTGCAGACTCCAAACCCAGGAGTAAGGTACATCATCCTGCAGTACAATATACTGTATACACCATCCAATTACAGTCATTTTAAACATTTTTGACCAAAATAAAATTACAATCCGTGTTTAAAAATCCTAGAAATAAAATATTCACTTTTGAAGGTTTGTACTGTTGTAGGCTAGAAGAAGAACCACCACCCAGATGGAGCTGCTGTATGCTAACACTGTTGCCCCTGATGCCCCTCTAGATGATTTTCCTGCTCCTCTCTTATCTATTTCTGAAAGCTCACATGGCTTTTTAGCTCTGTCTTCTTCCATGGAAAGAGACCTGGCTGCAAGTTTTCCATCCCTACCAAGTGTTTCGTAAGTCTACCTAAATCAGAACTAATATTTTATATAAAAGAATTCAAAGGAGATTTATTATTAAAGCTTATTTTATTTTTTGTGTCAAGTGTACACAGTATGTTTTGGTCTTTTGTGGAATAAAAGAGAATCAATTGATCAGTAATAAATCTGGTCTTAGGTCCCCCACAGCGAAGGAGAAAAGATTAGCAGAAAACTCACCTCTGACACGCAGGACAAATCAGGAAAGGAATCCTATGGCGTCTATGGAAAAATTCAAAGCACAGAGTCAAGACACAAAAAAGAATGACTACAAGTACATTTCTACAACCTATAGCTCAACACACATAATAACCTTAAATGTAGTTGTAACCCAAACCTGGATTTTTTATATTTTTAATTTTAAATGGTTTGAATGGTTTCTGTTGCTTGCATCTTCTCCTATATCAGGGATTGGCAACCTTTAACACTCAAAGAGCCATTTGGGCCAGTTTTCCAGAGGAAATAGAACATCAGGAGGCACAAAGCTAAAAATAAATAGTAGTGCATGTATTTTTTTGTTTGAAAAGTGTGTGTGTGTTGCATTTTTTAAATCAATGTACTACAGCAAAAACAACATTTTATGTTTGCATACAACAAAAGATTTACTTAAAGTTGATAAAAGTTTATGGTTACCCGAGCATCAAAAACAATGTGATTTCTAACATCTTATTCCAGATTAATTCAAATTGAAACCATTTGATGAAGCTCCACTCTTCTAGTAAGACTTTCCATCCTAATGTGAAACTTGAATATGAGATATCTCTTCATTCAGGTCAAACAGTATTAGTGAGATCAGACACTAATGTCAGGTAAGAAGGTCTGGGTTTCTGTCGGCATTCCAGTTAATCCCAAAGCTGTTCTGTGGTGTTAAGATCATGTAAGATATGTGAAGAAAAACATTTACCAATATATGGTATAATCCTGTTTGTGACATATAAAAATGAATATTATCATAGTCTTCAACTTCAGAATGATTAAAAAAAGATAACAAACTAAAACTAAAAATTGATTGAAATTAAATGCTCATTTTTTTATTTTCAATATTATAAGCGAGTTTCAGATTTAGGATAAAAGAGCCAAATTTGGCTCTGGAGCCACAGGTTGCCAATTCCTGTACCAGGGTGTTCTTAACATTTAAATGTTAATTTATGCATAAATGCATTTATTCATGCATTCTTATTAACTTTGAAGCCTCTGGTGACTTTTTTATTTGCTTTTCTCTTACAGGTCTGATGATCAAGTTTTTAACAATCAAAGGTAGGACTTATAGATCTTCTTTGCACACTTCAACTTTTTTTCATTTTTTCAACTCACTGTTGCCATGACCTATAAATTTTTTTTTATTTATTTTAATACGTTTTTCTCCTTCAGTATATTTGTTACCATAACAAAACCTTTGTTTCTAGAGGTGTGATCAACCCTATACCGTGCCCAAAGGGAGGTAAAGCAGCCAAACTTCAGTGTGTGTATGCAGCAGAGGGACACACTAAAGCTCTGATGTGTGTGGATTCCACTGATGATCTACTCTTTACTGGCTCAAAGGGTACAACCTAAAAACTCCTGCCCTCTCTTATGTGTTTTGGAAAGAAATCCACACACTCACTGCAAAGCCAAAAAACAATAAAAGAGGTTATAGCATGTAAACAGTTTAGTAAAAAAAATAAGAAATCGTATAAATCAAGGACAAAAACAACTCTGTTTTATGTTTCAGTGGTTAACATCAGTAATATGCATCACTATATGGCTCTTGCCTTTGCACTGTGGCCCAAATTGGTGGGATCTTTCTCACCTGTGTCTAGTACTCAGGGGTCAACACTGTTAGCTACTGAAAGGGAATCAGTGAAACTTACTCAGGAAGAATAGAAAATGTGTCTACTTTTTGTGAACCAGGGGATCGTCGATAATATTAGCTGATGTTATATGATTGTTCTTCTTAACGTGCCTCACTGCTCAACACTTTTCAAAATATGATTCGACAACTTCCCACAGAGCACTCTGAGCCCCCCCCCCCAGTATAGAGGGCTCAGAGTGTATATACTCCATACAGTATAACTTTTTATAGGAGCTTCACTTACAACTGATTAAAAGTTTTGTCCCTTTTTGTTGCAATTGTTGGCAGACCGGACTTGTAAGGTATGGAACCTGGTAACAGGACAGGAGATTATGTCTCTCAGTGGTCATCCCAGCAGTGTACTGTCTGTCAGATACTGCTCCAGTCTCGTCTTTACTGTCTCCACCTCTTACATTAAAGTGTGGGACATCAGAGATTCAGCCAAGTGCATCCGTACACTGACGTAAGTTACACCATCTTCAGCTGAGAAAATACGGACTTATATTTATATTAGCATCTAAAGTTAAGCTAAATAAACTCACTTTTCTTAAAATTTTTCTGTAGTTATAACTTTATAAAAAATAGATATTTTTGCCCCATTGTCTTAGGTCCTCTGGTCAGGTGTCTCAGGGTGATACCTGTGCTAATATTGGCAGTAGAGCTGTTGCTATCCCACCTGGTGAGAATCAGATCAACCAGATTGCCCTGAATCCGTCCGGAACGTTCTTATATGCTGCAGCAGGAAACTCAGTCAGGATGTGGGATCTGAGGAGGTATGGAAGAAGAGAACAGATTCTGAGATTCTATGGTTGATCAGATATGACCCTTTTATTTTATTTTCATCCATACCACTGCTCAATATGATTAAGATAAGATAAATGTAAGTTGCTCTTCATAGGTGTATATAAACCTTGGCATATCAGTCAGTTCAATTTAGTGTCCTTTAAACCACTTTATCTGTCTCTTTATCCTCCTACAGGTTTGTTTCTACAGGGAAACTGACAGGACATTTAGGGCCAGTAATGTGTCTAGGAGTGGACCAGCTGGGAAACGGTCAAGATCTAGTTATTACAGGCTCCAAAGACCACAGCCTTAAGGTACACACACATACACACACACACACACACACAGCTTATTATATTTACTGTGTCAACCTTTTTAGCTTTCAGTATTTAGGCCAGGAGTGGGCAAATTATTGCAAAATAATAATATTACATTCAATTTGGTCTTCCTATACAGAGTTTGCATGTTTATTCCGGGTACTTCAGTTGTCCAAAAATATGTACATTATGTTAATTGCTGACTCTAAAATTGTCTATAGAAGTAAGAGTAGGTGTGTGTGGTTGTTCATCTATGTGTGGCCCTGTGATGGACTGGTGACCTGTGCAGGGTGTACCCATGCCTTTCTCTCTATGTGCGCAATAGACTCCAGCAGACTCCCATGACCCCAGGTTACGGGATAAGCGGGAATAAATAAATTTGCATTGTTTGTTTGTCTTTTATCTGAAATGAAACAGTACTGCAGGAGCTACAATAGGAACTAATCGATCTTCATTCTGACTCCGTGTTAAGGGAGAAGTTCAAATCTGTTAAACCAAATGACTTATTTACTTAATGAAACTGTGTTTCCAAACCTTAAAGTACCACCTATGTGTGTAAGTAAATGTTCAGCCTCATGAACATCAACAAAACCAAGAAAAGATTATCAGAAACTGTGTGTGTGTTCGTGTGTTGATTTGTTTTAGATGTTTGACGTCTTGGAAGGAGCTCAAGGAAGCATTCCTTCTACTCACAACTTTGAGCCAGCCCATCAGGATGGCCTAGAGGCTTTGTGCATTCTGGGAGACTCGGTATACAGCTCAGCGAGAGACCATTGCATCAGAAGATGGGAACTGTCCAGCAAACAGCTTAAACAGGTACAAAGGGGTGAGAAATAGTGGATTAGAAATCAGGCATTGCTCTGCTATACTAAATACAGTCTGAACACGGAGATGAGAAGTGTGTGTTTACTTGCCTAGTCTATCCTTCTGACTATTGGTGACGTATTGAAGTATTAAAATAAGTATTCCCATGTGTATATGCATCGTTTTATTTATGCTAATATGTGAACATTATAGCATGTCTAAAGCAAAATAATAGAAAAACGTGTGCTGGGATGGGATCCAGCAGAGTTAGGGAATAAGCAGGTATAAAAGATCATTAGATAAAAAGGTAAAGCAGTGAAAGACTTCACATTATGCTAGACATAAAAAATTAGCCATTTAGTTATCCAAACATTTCTTTTTCTGACTATGTATTTTAGACAGACTGAAACCCATTCTCAATTGTGTGGGTCCTATTAAATATGCAGTATATTTATCTCATCTGCATTCAGACATAGGGCAGCATGGTGGCACAGCACGAAGGTCCCGGGTTTGATTACCAGACATGGGTCATTGTGTCGAGTTTACATGTTCTCCCCGTGTTAGTGTGGATTTGTATGTATAGTGTTCGCAGTTGGCTAAACCTAGCTAAGCCACCTGTAAAATATGTGATGTCCCCGTAAAGCAGGTCACACACCACTGTTAAGGAATGGGAGGAGCTGTGTGTACCGATCCGATCAGAAAACCGGTAGAACCGGGTTGTAGCCATTAGAAGGCTGCTCAGGTAGCAGAGGCAGTAAAAACTGTACAGTTAAAAATTGCTCTACAGATGTGGTATAGTGTGTTAATGCATCGGCACCTATATGCGCAAGTTGTTGTGCTCCAGCAAGTGCTCCCACCCCCCTCTGTCGATCTTCCCCTTTTCATCAATACCTTTTCATCAATAAAAAACTGTTTTCATTTATATATATATATATATATATATATATTCTGAAAAAAAATGTTAAAAACATTATTCGTGTTATATGTGTTGTTTTAAAGAATTTTAGTAATTGTTTTAAAACTTATAAAAAATGACAGTAAAGAAGGTGCTTTAGGGCTCAAAGGTCATGGTCCATTTAGTCCTGTAGTTTGTTTAACAATATTGAAAAAACTTTATGTTAAGATAAATTTATTACTGATTAACTTGTAATGGATTGTAAAAAGAGATTTAATAGCTAAGTCTGTCAATAATCTACTGACAATCTGTGTGTGTACATGTGTGTTTGTGTGTGTGTTTGTTTCCCGGAGCAGCAGGTTGACAGGGCGCATTCCGACTGGATGAGCGCTCTAGCAGTGGTGCCAGATTCGAGGATTTTACTAAGTGTGTGCAGAGGAGGTCTCCTAAAGCTGTGGCACTCAGGCACACTCAAACCCCTGGGGGAACTGAGAGGACACGACTGTGCCATCAACAGCATTTCTACTAACAGCACTCATCTGTTCACTGCTTCAGAGTGAGTCCGAAAACAACACACAAACACCCCAAAAACAGACACACCTTTGTTTATGTCTCATATTTAAACAATATTTAAACAATTTATACATTTTTAATTTTGTAGCTGTTAAAAACTCTTTACTTCCTGATGAACTGCCGTCAAATATTAAAATTTAATTATCCAGTTACTTCGGTTTCCTCCCATAGACTAAAAATAAAACCGATTTATTATATTGGTTATAGAAGTGAGTGTGGGTTTGTGTGGTTGTTTGTCTGTCTGTGGCCCTGCATTAGACTTCATGTCCTTTGGAATAAAATCCAGCAGATCCATGTGACCCTGATTTAGATTAAATGAGTAAAGACGATGGATGGATGGATGGATGGATGGATGGATATCCCAGCGCACATAGGGCGGAAGGCAGGGGGTACACCCTGGACAGGTCACCAA
>JAOTQW010000012.1:1432222-1442737 GCA_026260075.1 Sisor rabdophorus
CACTTTTGTACGTCGCTCTGGATAAGAGCGTCTGCTAAATGCTGTAAATGTAATTTAAATGTAAGACAACAACTTATTCAAATAACAACTCAGATGCAAATACATTTAATGCAGCAGTACTCAAATTGCAATTCTACCTAATCAGAAGAGAAGTTGTTTACGATAAACTTAAAGCACACTGCTTATAACCCTTGGACACTAGACCAGATCTATTAATCTAAGAGAAACGGTCTCCAGGTTATGTATGTAACCATAGTTCCCTGAAGGAAAGCATTGCAAGTGATGTCATCGAACAAAAAGCAATGCTATATAACCATGAGCAGTCTCTGTAAGCCTGCATTCAGCGAGCTGGGGTTATTGCACAAGATGCAGCTCCTTGTTCCCTCTGGGAACCGTGGATCCATAGGTAATCACACACCTGATGTTCTTAGTCAGTCAATGCGTTAAAGAAACAATGTCTTAGGTGTGGGATTTTACAGAGAAAGTGTTATATAACAATATATATATATTCTTGTAATGTCATTCGACAGAGATTTAACGTTTTGTTCTACAGATGCACAAATAACCTGAGACACAAGATCAGACAACTATAAATAGCTAAAAGGAAAAGAATTCTTATATGGCCTGGTCAGACTGAAAGTGTAAATGGGGAACTGTTAGTTTGGGTATGTGAGAGAGTGTGTGTAGCGTGTCTTCCCCTAGAGGCTCAGCTGATAGTGTGGGTGGACAGCACACTCCAATCTGCTGTGATTGCTGCACTGGTTGTGTGAGCCTACAGATTCTTTTATTTTGTCTTTATGTCTCTTGGGTCCTGGATTACACTTTCATAGGTTATGTGGGAATGTGTTCGTCTCACTGACTGTGCAAGTGTGTATAGCTGTATCTAAGTTAGAAAAAAATGTTTTCTTTTTTTAACTGCTAATGCTATACTAGTGGGCGGCGCTATGGCGTAATGGTTAGCATGGTTGCCTCAAAGTATAAAAGGCCCTACCATTCAACCTATGTGCACAGGAATAGGCTTCAGTAGACCGCCATGACCCTAAGTTAAGGAAAAAGTGTGTAAAAAAGATGAATGACTAAATAAATCGAAAGAGAACAGACAGTACGATTAACAACTGAACACCACAATGCACTGTGCTGAGCGACAGTCACATAACAAAATAACAGCAGGAGACAATTTCATTTATCACATAAGATATTATGTTTAGTTTTGTCTTCAATGTAATGTGTTGTTTTATCATTTTATCATCTTTTGAAAACACAAAATTTTTTGTCATTGTCAACTTTCTCAAACTAAAAATATAATGGCCATTTATTAAAACCTCCTTCTCCCTCTGCCTACTCAATGCTGCTTCCAAAATAAAAGGGTGGATTTAGAGATGCAGCAGAGACAAATAAACCTGGCGACTGGAAATGAAGCGTCACCCAGAGCTACAGACATGCAGTCATTCATTCAAACCAAAAGCAAACATCCAACTAACCTCACCATTGCATCAGACCCCTCCGCCTAGACTTTTCCTAAAACAGCCTGACACAGTGGTGAAAAACACACCTAAAAAGAAAAGGCAAATTACCAAACTACAACCTCTCTGACCGAGCAGCAAACCCAATAAACCTATTATTAAATTACCCAGAGTTCAATTATTTGAAAAGAAAACATCAGTGAAACACACACACAGAAATTCAAGCTTGGCAGTGAATTATTTTTTATATATTTACCTTTATTGGTACATTTACAATTATAAATAATGATTTAAAAGGATATAAAAACCCTGTGCTCTGAGCCCAACTTATTAAGATAGATTACATTACATTATATGTTGTACTGTCTATAATTGAATAAATATTAATTAATTCTTTTATTTTCTATACCCACTTATTTTCTTAATTCGGGTTTCATGGGGGGCCCCTGGAGTCTCAGCACACATAGGGAGAGAGGACAGACTTCGAATAACCAATCAACCTAATGTACATGTTTTTGGACTGTGGAAGAAAAGTACCCAGAGTAAACCTACGCAAGCGCAGAATTTCACAAAGTGAAACATAAATGAGCATTATAATTTGATTTTAAACTTTCATTTTTTATTAAAATTTTATTATGCAGGAGCCTATCCCAGTTCTCCAGAAATTACAAAAGGCAGGAGTGATACATCCAAGCCACACATAGACAAACAACTACACAAACTCACACTGATTCCTATGGGCAATTTAGAATCAATAATCAATGTAATGTTTTGTACTGTGTAAGTAAACAGGAGAAACCGGAGTAAACCCATGCAAGCATGGGGAGAACATGCAAACCCTACACGAAAAGGTCCCTTCATGGGAATTCGAACCCACGGAACTTCTTGCTCTGAGGTGATAGAGCCCAGACATGATTTCATTGCTTACAAATATTTTTTTTGTTTTAATTACTAGAATGATCCAATTATAATTTAAAAAACAGCTTTGAAATGAGATAACCATATATTGCTGGATATTTGTAAGGCATTCGACACAGAAAAGCCCTAGCAGGAGCTAGAAACCCTTTGCTGTCAGGCTGTGTAAGTCCCTTATGGCAGGTTTAAATAAATGCAATTTACTTGACCTTTCATAAGGCACAATTGAAATATAAAGCAGTTGCAGATGGAATAAATAGCAAACAATTCCCAATAATAACTTTCCACCACAGGCCACGAGCCAATGCACAGGTTTGATATAATGCTCTAATAGGTATTTGTTTCCATAGTAACATAATAAGATAATAAGCCTTATTAAGTGTCACTGAAGTTTAATAAAATAACACTGAAAATCTGTTAACTGTACACTTCATCCAGGCCTGGCCAGTTATTATTCTCTGACCTCTCCTATTTTTGGGGCCTGCTAGTCGATGTATCTCTTAAGCCATTACATATTTTATATCTTAAAAGAGCAGCAGGTCCTAAGACACTTCAACCTTCACTAAATCTTTTGACCTGTATCTTCACAATTGTATGAATTGCAATAAAAAATGTGATGTTCTAAAAAAAAGGAAGCTTATTTATATAGCTCAACATTTTGAAGCACTTTTGTACATCGCTCTGGATAAGAGCGTCTGCAAAATGCTGTAAATGTATATACTGTAGCACATTTCATACACAATGGTAATTTAAATTTCTTTACATAGTAGTTTGAGAACATCGAAATTAATATTTGAAAACTTTTTTAGTATTTATCAGCCACCAACTGTGCAAGTGGTGTAATTTTTACCATAGGTATACCTTAACTATAGAAAGACATGAGAAAAAAAATCAGGAAATCACATTGTCTGATTTAATTATTTTTTTAAATAATTTATCAGCAAATTATAATGGAAAAGCAAGCAAGATTTCTGGCATTTGCAGAACTTGCTCATTAACTGTATTAATGGCATTATCATTACAACCTCAAACAGTCACACTCCAAACTCCACTATGGCCAAGAACAGAAAGCTGTCAAAGGACACCAGAAACAAAATTGTAGACCAGGCTGAGAAGACTGAATATGCAATAGGAAGCAGCTTAGTGTGAAGAAATCAACTAAGGGAACAATTATTATTAAATGGAGGACATACAAGACTACTGATAATCTCCCTTGATCTGGGGCTTCAGGACAGATCTTACCCCGGGAGGTCAAAATGATTACAATGGTGAGCAAAAATCCCAGAACCACCAGAATGTCATATGGTCAGATGAAACCAAAATAGAACTTTTTGGTAAAAACTTTACTTGTTGTCTTTGGAGAAGAAAGAATGCTGAGTTGCATCCAAGGAACACTAAAAAGTAATGTGAAGCATGAGGTGGAAAATCATGCTTTGGGGCTGTTTTTCTGCAAAGGAACCAGGACGACTAATGAAAAGAATTAAAGGAAAGTAAAGAAAAGAATGAATGAATATATCATCAGATTTTGGGTGAAAACCTCCTTCCATGGGTGCCGCGGTGGCGTAGTGGTTAGCACCATTGTCTCACAACAAGAAGGTCCTGGGTTTGAAGCCTGAGCATGGGGTCTTTCTGTGTGCAGTTTGCATGTTCTCCCCACGCTTGCGTGAGTTTCCTCTGGGTACTCCGGTTTCCTCCATCAGTCCAAAAACATGTGCATTAGGTTAATTGGTGACTTTAAATTGCCCATAGGAGTGAATGTGAGTGCGTATGGTTGTGTGTGTGGCCCTGCGATGGACTGACGATCTGTCCAGGCTGTAACCCCTGCCTTTCGCCCTGTGTGCGCTGGGGTGGACTCCAGTGGATCCGCATGACCTCGGAAAGTTTCGAAATAAGTGGGTATAGAAGATTAAAGAATGAATGAACCTCCTTCCATTAGCATGTGCATTGAAGATTAAATGTGGCTAGGTATTTCAGGATGACAATGATCTCAAACAATCCAACCGGGTAACAAAGAAGTGGCTTCGTAAGAAGCATTTCCAGGACATTTAAATGCTTCGATCTGCTCTAGAGGAGATCTACATGGAGAAATGAGCAAAATAATTAACAGAAAACTTTCACTTTTTTGTCAGTGCCAACAAAGGGTATATAACAACGTATTTAGATGAACTTTTGACCAACTAAGTATTTGGTCAATAACAAGATTTTTTGTTTTTAGTAGTTTTAAACTTATTTATGATGCTCGGCTAGAGCAGCTGAGCGTGTGCTAGGATGGTGACGTACAGACATTGTCTCTTCAAATTATTATCTGGCAAATGATAAAAAAACGTTTTCCTTTTTTTAACAGTGTATTACCTGAAAGGGCTAATTAACCCATACACACTGTGTGATATTTTAAAAGGATGGCTTTTCAAATATCACAAGTCATTAGATGGCCAGAGTTCTTACATATTTTCAATTTTTCAGGTATGATGTGGACTCAAAGAGCACCAATCTTTCCAAACACGTAAGTACACCACTGATTCTTGTTAACCACTAACATTTTTAAAAGAATGCTGTTTTTTTCCTTTCATTTCTAAACTGTAATTAAGTTCATTATTAAAACATGTGTTTTTATTTATTCTAGTTCTTTATATAAACATTGAAATCAAATAGTGTAACAAGAAGACATAAACTAGTAATAGGTTCATGGTCTGCTGGAGCCTATCCCAGTGCACATAGAGGAAAGTCACCCCAGACAGATTACCAGTACGTTGCAGGGCCACACATAGACGAACAATCACACACACACACACACACACTAACACTCACTTCTATGGGCAATTCAGGATCACCAATCAACCTAATGTACATGTTTTTGGTTTTTGGGAGTAAATCGGGGTACCCAGAGTAAACCCACCCAAGCACGCCAAGAACATGCAAGTCTGCACAGAAAGACACAGGGGAATTGAACACACAACCTTCTTGCTGTGAAGCGAACGTGTTAACCACTTCGTCAGTGCGCTGCTAGTGATGGATTATTCCCATATAATAATGTTTTTCATATAATATGCTAATATAATTTTTATTGTATTTTATATATTTTATTAAAAATGTACACATTTTAATTCAGTACTTGTATAGTTTAGCCGTAAAGTGATATGGAATTAGTTTACTATTGTTGGATTTTATTTTATATAAAAATAGGGATCATATTCTGACACAATTAAGACTCAAGAGGCTGTGGGGTGAGAATGTGTTTTTCATTTATCTGGATTTATTTCTATCCTTTACATAATACCCTTTTATAACTCAAACATGTTGAAATAAAAAAATTCGGGAAAAAGTTGTTTCTTTTTGCTGCTGCGTCATTCCCATATTCACTGCAAGACGAACTAAAAATAGTGCATCGTTAAAGGCACACTGGAAAACAGTTATTTATTAGATTAACCTCAATTTTTCTGAGATCCCACCCTCCATTCACAAACACTAAATTGTGCCTATTGTGTCACAGAAACAAAAAGCACAGAAGGTTATTATTTGGGGTGGCGCGGTGGTGTAGTGATTAGCATGTTCGCCTCACAGAAAAAAGGTTGTGGGTCCGATACCCGGGTCTTTCTATGCATGTTCTTCCTGTGCTTGCATAGGTTTCCTCCATGTACCCCGGTTTCCAAAAATATGTACATTAGGTTTACTGGTGACCTTGAATTGCCCATAGAAGTGAGTGTAACTGTGCGTGGTTGTTTGCCTATGCCTAGTGACCTGTCCTTAAGTACCCCTGTCTCTTGCCCTATGTGTGCTGGGATAGGCTCCAGCAGACCCTGAGCTACGGAATAATCGGGTATAAAAGATGAATGAATGATTATTATTTATTATTTTATTGTTTTTTTATTTTAAGTATTTTACAGAAGGTTAATCATGTCTTATTCTTAGATATCTTAGCCAGTGCCAGACATTGGTGGCACCCGTGGTGGGATTGTTTAATTGCGCTTGCATTTTACCCAACACACAGAACTTACCACAAACAAAAATTAAGTCAAGAGTACTAAAAAAATAAAAATATTTTTTCAATATCATATCCTGATAAAGTTTTTTCAAATGCTTTAACACGCCAAATATTATTTATTATGGTTAGCTGAAAATGCAAAATAACAAACCACTTAAATTTTCTTGTTGTCTTCGAATTGATTGGAGAGATTCACAGATCTTAAATTTATTTAGTTTGGGAGACTACCAGTTCAGTCTGACACTATTAAGATTCCACATTGATGTAAAACATTTTGTAAGGTGTGTGTTGTTTTCCAATGATTTTATTTAACTCAGGGATTAGACACAGTCCTAGGTAAATCCTGGGTGACGTTGCTAGGAAACTATCAGATTGACAGTTTAGACCTGCTTGCCTTTTACATGTTAGACCTCTGGATTATCAATAAATGGCTTGAACCCGCAATAAGCTTATGAGTTTTATTTTAAAAAAAGGATAAATAAACACCTGCTGATGTGGGACTTTTTCAGGATGTCAGTCGCTCAGTTTGATACTTTTCTAGTGGAAAATAAAGACCACCAATTTCGGTAAATCAGTTGATTCTGAACAGTGACGGGCGCTATACACACACACATACACACACACAACCCAAACTGCGACATTGCAATGGAGCATGACCGGCAGTGAAACCAGCATATCATAGCATATAATTTTTTGCTTTCGTTTGTATGTTGGCTCTAAATTGTCAAAATACCTTTTGAAATGCTTGTTGAAAAATGGCAGAGGGACAACTCATTAGTTTGGTCACCACTGGATATTTCCTATGGCCTTATTTTTTTGTCATTATCACAGGCAATAGATATGCCTGCACACACACACGCACACAAAATCGATCAATCGACAAAAAGACAATCTTTTTACATGTACTCACTAACCTATCAGGTATTTAAGTTTAAACCGATTGAATTACTTAATTAACATGTGATTTACTGTGCTGTTAACAGCAGGGGGAAATAAATGAAAGAATGTCATATGTATTAAAAAGCAAAGCATGTTTTAACCTTTTTTCTTTATTGGATCTGTCACATAGCCTTGGACCGGCATTGGTAGCACTCATGAGTTAATGCTGAGCTCAGCTGTTTTAGCCAACACTGCCTCTCTGTGTTCTGGCCACATTTAACCATAATAATCCAAGCAAATATACCAAGCAAGGTAAGCTTGTGCATTAAAATTGTAATAGGCAGTAGTTGTGAGCAGTGTTTGCTTAATCTGCCAAGATGCCACCATTGGCTCTGAGCAAGTCACCTAACCTACATACTGTTCCAGGCCTGCTGTATAATGGCTAACTCTGTGCATACCGATGTGTTAACATTGAAGGTATGCTAGATAAAGCACAGAACATATTGCAAACTGGAAGATTATGGGTTCGATTCCCAGCATCACCAGATTACCTGTAATGATTCCAACCTCCCACTACCAAAGATCACCCTCACCTGAGTACTAATATCAGTTTTCCTAGTACTTCCTGTAGGATTAGTGGTGGCTTAAATGGTTAAGTTGTTGATCTGAAGACCAGACATTTACATATTCAAGTTATATCAACAGGAAAATGCTTCTCCATCCCAGCTGTCTCTCTTGTATATATTTCAATTAGAATTTTCGTAGATTAAATGTCAGATTTGTCTATGGGGACTGCTTCTATCATTTCTTTAGAACAAAAAACAAGCTGCCACAAAGAGGCTGCCACTGTAAAAATAGGAGTCAAACAGAAATAATTGCTAAGAGATAAAAATGGGGAAGTATTTTGTAGGAAAAGGTTTTCATTGAAGCTGTACACTACTTTTTTCGTCAGGGTTTCTCAACATTAATGTGTTGTAAGAGATAAGGTCATCTTTGGAGATGTCTGATGAGATCAGGTCATTCATTCATTCATCTTCTATACCCGCTTATTCCCGAGAGATCAGGTCAACTTTTTTTTAAAATATTAAAGTGGAATTAAAAGAGATCTAGTATATCATATAGAACAGCACTTCTCTACAGGGGGAACCCAACCCACAAGCGTGCCCCAGAAAATTCTGTGGGGTGTTGACAATGAGCATTTAGGAGAACATTATGTTCATTCATTCATCTTCTATATCCGCTTATTCCCAAACTTTCCGGGGTCAGGGGGGTCTGCTGGACCCTATTCCAGCACACATAGGGTAAGAGGCAGGGGGGTACACCCTGGACAGATCACCAGTCCATCGCACAGCCACACACACACACAACCATACACACTCACATTCACTCCTATGGGCAATTTAGAGTCACCGATCAACCTAATGCACATATTTTTGGACTGTGTGAGGAAACCGGAGTAAACCCACGCAAGCCCGGAGAGAACATGCAAACTCCGCACAGAAAGACCTTGAGCCTGGGATTCAAAAGATGCTAGTCATTTAGTGTTGGGTTCATTTTAATGGCTTTATGGGGCCCAGTGGGTTCAGTTACAGATGCCCCCAGCAACAATGAGATTAATCTAAGTAAATGCCTAAGTGAGATATAAGACATTTCTATTTTAATACTTATGAACTAATACTCACATATGCTTTTATGGTTTGCTTTAATATCTAGAATATTTAGTAACATTAGATTGTACAGGTTTTGTAAAAGAATGTGAGATCTGCAACAAATACTGAGAGTCATAGAATGGCAAGAAGTTTAAGGACATCTGTTAAATACTAGAATTGTAAATGTGATTGTTTTATAAAAGTAAAGGTCTGAAATGCCTGACACATTTTGGCATTATGTATCCCAGATGTTAGTACCGCTTTATTCCATGCATTTATCGTACTAAAGTATTACTGCATTTTAGATTCAGTATGCAAGAGTGCAAAGGATAAAGAAACAATAATAAATGCATTGTCTGCTTCTTGTATTTGATTTAATATAGCCCATTCCATTAACTTTAGGTCGGTCAAACTTTCATCACGCTATTCCGTTTCCATTAGCCACCGCAAGAACAAACTCCTAATAACCCTTTTTTGGCCAGCAACCGCATATTGCCTTATTCCTCTCACTCAGATGCAGTCAGTTGTAGCTCATTATAGAGCTGCTGGAAGAGCTGGGCGCCTGTCATTTCTAACTTCCCCCTGGGTTTGTATCAAAGCTTCAGCTTTTAGAGCAAAGGTGAAAGCTGGATACATCCTTTTGCAGTTACAGGACCCATAATGACTGACAAGAATAAAAAGACAGATCATGCTGTTGTGTATCTCTGTCTCATCCATGCTTTTTGTCTCACTTCTTTAAGTCGCGCATAAAAATGTGCATTTAAAAATGTATTCATCCCCCTTGAACTTTTTATACATTTTGTCATTGGGATTGACATTTACTGGGCCTTCCATTGTAGACCTGGCTGTATGTTTAGAGTCCGTGTATTGCTGGAAGGTAAAACTCTTTTCCAGTCCTAAGTCTTTTGCAGGTTTTCTTTCAGAAATGTCCTGTAATTACGTCCATTCATCTTCCCATTAACTCTTCCCAGCTTCCCTGTCCTGTCCCTACTAAAAAAAAGCATTCTCACAACATGATGCTGCCACCACCATGTTTCTCAGTAGGGTTGGTGTGATAGGAAGTGTTACATTTCTGACAAACCTATTGCTTCACATTTAGGCCAAAAAATTCTAACCAAAGCACTCCACATGTTTGTGTCCCCTACATAGTTTCTTTTGTCTTTATTTTAAAAATTTTTTTATTTGCCCAGCTTCTGTAAAGGAGATATTTGTAAGGCACATTAAGATGTTTTTACTTCTTTATAGCCGAACCCTGCTTTAAAAATTCTTTATAACTTTATCCCTGACCTGTCTGGTGAGTTTCTTGGTCTTTTGGATGCTGTTTGTTCACTAGTGTTCTCTAACAAACAACTGAGACTAAACTACACACAGCTGGACTTATTATTATAATTAACTAATTGTGATTTTTAAAGGCAATTGATTGCATTGGATTTTATTTAGGCGTATGAGAGAACCAGGGTCTGAATACCAATGCAAACGTGACAAACAAAAATATTCATGTATCTTCTTTACCCACTTATTCTCAAACTTTCCGGGGTCACGGGGGTCTGCTGAAGCCTATTCCAGCGCACGTTGGGCGAGAGGCAGGGGGTACACCCTGGACAGATCGCCAGTCCATCGCAGGGCC
>JAOTQW010000012.1:1481683-1498721 GCA_026260075.1 Sisor rabdophorus
TATATATATTCCTATTTTTTCTCTCTTTCTCTCTGTTGCTCTTTATCATTTGCTTTGTCTGTTTCTCTGTCTCTTTCTTTACCTCCCTATCTCTCTCTCTTTCTCTCTCTCTTTCTTACACAGTGTTTACATGTCAATGACTTTCTTACTGTTGGATACTTTTATAAAAGCATAAACTTTCAATATGAAATGTGGAATACGCCTTCTATATGCGTGTTGTCTTTGCCACGCATGTCAGGCACTTATCGTCACATTAATCGCATTGTATAGCATGGGGTAACAGCCAGCTTTGTGATGCATGAAGGCCATGTTCAACTTCATCTTTTCTGTATTTTTAAACATTTTATTCCTCCTCCTTGCATCACCCTGGCATAAGCGTGGTGAGTGTTTGTGTGTGTGTGTGTGTTTTCTGTTTTGTCAAAACCTTAGCAGCTGTTCTCAAATAGAATTTGAGACTATAAGCCCAGTGGTCAAAAACGTATCCCATTGTTTTTCTTCCATATCTGTATTGTTTATTATTAGAAAAAGCAACAGTACAGGTAATTTGCTTTATAAATGAGTGTTGTTTAATTTTTTTAAAATGTTCAAACTGATTTATTAATTTATGAACACTTAACGATGTGGGGGAAAAAGTTTACAGATATTAACATAATTCCATTCGCTGCAGGATTTGATTGTTTTTTTCTACAATATTTCTATAAAGAATATCTGTGCACACACAATAATAAGGTTTTTCCCCCAGATATCAAACTCTTATTAAAATACACAATCGAAAATACAGCAGTGCCTTGACTTATGAATTCAATTGGTTAGGTGAAGGAGCTTATAACCTGAAGCCTCACAGAAAACAGACAACTCGCATCGCTAAAAACACGTTAGTTGGGACACTCATAAGTCAACGTACTGCTGTACCATTCAGAAAGGGTATTTATACTCATCATATAATCATGTTTTAGCCAGTGAAACCTCAAAGCCTTAAACCACCCTGGATCTAAACAGATTTAATGTAAAAAATTAGACAGCCACACCTTAAAGTATTAAAATATTAAGCTTCATATAATAATTTCAATTCCTCCTGTTGTTCATCTGTATGTCTGTAGGGTATGTGAATTTATGACAGATTGATTACAGTTTTGACCAATCTTTTCTCTAAAAGTTTACTGTAATACATACACTATATTGCAAAAAGTTTTTGGTTACCTGACCATCCGATTTGTATGTGTTTATAAATATCTTATTCCAGATTTACTCTCTGTTGTGCAATTTGATGTGGTTCCACACTTTTATTTAAAATTTTCACTTCTATTTAAAGATTGAATGTGAGATATTCTCCATTCAGCTCCAATAGTATTAGTAAGATCAGACACTAATGTCAAATAAGGAGATCTGAAATGTAGTTTGTGTTTCAGTGGTGGTAAGATCAGAGCTTTGTACAGAACCCTTTTTTTTTTACTGCAATGTTTTAATGGAGCTTAGGCGCTTTGTGTTCAGGGTCATTGTCCTGCTGGAACATTGTTGGAGTCTCTCAGTTCCAGTGAAGAAATAATGTAATGCCACAACATCCAAAAACATTCTTCACAATGTTGAGCTTTCATATTTGTAGCAAAAGTTTGGAGAGGAACCACATATAGATCACATATAGGCAATATAGTGTATGTATAAATTCTATAAAATCTTTGCAAAAATGTTGGTGCCTATTTTACAAAATCTTTCTACCTTATAAAACAGTTACACAAAAATAAGTCTCCAGCTGCCTAAATTTTAAACCACACAGTTGTATAATTTCAACTAAAGAAAAAAGAAATTTGTTTTAAATCAGTAGTAAAAAAATATTATAGATGCACCCAGCAGATATTTCTAATATTTTTTTTTTATTATATGACTGGAATTTAAAAAAATATTCGAGTTGTATTAAGATTTGATCTTCAGAAATACTAAAACTTTTATTTATGTGTGTTTCATTTACAAAAATACTAAATTTACTGGTACTTTTCTAACATATCCTGCCTTTACAAATTTATTTACATTTACAGCATTTGGCAGACACCCTTATTCAGAGCGACTTACAACTGAGCAATCAGAGGTTAAGGGCCTTGCTTAGGGGCCTACAGTGGTGGATGGGTGCTGCGGGGAATTGAACCCCAGTCTTTCTGCAATTAAAATTTGTATTTTAATTAAGTTGCCCCAACCTTAGTCCCTAACTGTATTTATGGCTTTATTAATTTTTATTAAACATTTGACAGTAGCATTCATTTATTTTAAGTAATCACATTTTTTATGTCTCAGGCACTATTATTTTTTTTACACATATTAAAAAAAAGTTGACAGCCAGACTTCAGGTCCATTTGCTATTTATTATATAATGTAAATGGCACAATATGTAGCGCATTTTAAAGACAAAAATAATCACCTCACTAAATTTAGCTGGTTTTTTAGTCACATAGCTGGTGTAGCTGATTAATTAGAGTAACAGCCATGTGTCTTTCTACAGTCTTTTATGTAGCGCAATGCCTTTGAGTAACAGGGAAGATCCTGACTTATATTGTTATATTGTCCTGACCTGAGTATTAGGAGTGTAATAGATGCAGATCTGCCATGAATTTCAATCAGGAATTTATATTAATTAAAGAACCGATTTACAGTCCTACACAGTTTTAAAGACTTGAAACAAAGCTTATAAAAATACAGGCCATCCGATGTTCAGAGGAATGTGTGTGTGTGTGTGTGTGTGTGTGTGTGTGTGTGTGTGTATGTATGTATGTATTTCTGGTTGTCTTTGTCTACGAATGTTGTAAACATTAACATCAGGAGTACCTGAGAATTATTGGCAGCTCCTTTTTTGCCTCTTCGTCCAACTACGGCAATGTCACAGCTCTGCACAACCCAATCACTTGACGTTGTGTGTGTGTGTGGGGGGGGGGGTTTAAAGACTAATCTGGTAGGATTATTCAGAGCTGTGATTTTATTCACATGAACTCTTGTTTACTGAAACTATCCAAATATATTGTATGCTTATCATATCTGATTATATAATGTGCACTATGTTTGCATGTACAGTTTTCCAGAGGATGCACTAGTTCTTTTTGTTATTAATAGAGTGTTTTTTGGGGACAAATGTTTTAAAATGTTAAAATATCTGTACAAAATGGCCTTAAACTTTCACTGAATTCTTGGAATTGTGCAATGCCTTGGAATATGAATTGTTCTATATTTTGTGTCAGTGTAGAATTGCTTTCTAGTGTATAATCTCTTTGCACAGTTTCATCTATAAAAAAAATACATATTGTACTTTTTGCTAATCGGTGATTAATCAGAGAATGCATGATTGCAGTACTGATTGTCTGGTAAATCTAAATATGACTAAATGACTATTTCTGTATCAAAGTATTGATTTTGGAATAAACATTCTTACTAAATAATTTAAGGCTCTGGAATTCTTTAGGGTCCAACACATTAACTGCTGCACCACCACAGTATCAAAGAACATTGTGCTGTAAAATTTGTATTCGATTCAGATTATTTTATCATTTCTGGCGAACCACTAATGTGCTGTATAAAACAATAACCTCTATCTTAATTTAGATTTTATTCAGCTTCAAAGAGAAGGCATGTCAATTATAACATAGACACTATTACTCTACACTACCATGAAAGAAGAGTTGAGTTCTGATGTAGTAAATTAAGTCTCTTTCTTTGTCTTATCTCTGTTCTCTCCAACGCAATTGTGGAAAAAACAATGCATAATTAATGTTTTTCCATAAAACCCTGACGTGCTAATTGCAAAAGAAGAGCACTGACTCGCTGCCAGGCTCCAATTACTTGCATACACCGAGTGACCCATCAAGCCATAGGGACATAAAGGGAAACTGGGATCGCTCGCGCTCTCACATTGATCTGCTTACATCAATGCACAAGCTTTTAAGAAGAGTTTGGCTTTAATAAGTAGTATCACCCTGTACAAAACACCCTGTAATATCACACTTTTCCGCACACCCACACTGTACAGTGCATCAAACATAGATACAGCCTGCTAATCCGTTCCTCTAAATTATGTGATGTAATAAGGTGATTTCTTGTTTTCACTTAAGTTAAGCTAATTAAAATGATAGAAGCACAGTATCTTAATAGTTAGCAATGTTGACTCATTGCAAAAGAGCCCAGCTTTATTTTTCGGACATATTTATTTTTCGGACTTTCTGGGTGAAATTTGCATGTTCTTCCTGTGCTTGTTTGCGTTTGCTTTGAGTTCTCCAGTTTCCTCCAACTGCCAAAAACATGTATGTTAGGTTGATTAGTAATTCTAAATTGCACATAAACGTGAGTGTAAGTGTATATGTTGCACAGTGATAAACTGGTCACCAGTGATGAGCAGGGTGCACCCCTCCTGCCTTTTGCCCTTCATACAGCAGACCCCAGTGACACGGAATCAGGTAATAAGCAGATAATGAACATGACTCAATTAATAAAAATGAGAGCTGATTAACCTTACACATATATCTGTTACGTAAGTTAACTATTGTTACTAGCTAACTAGGTGATGTTAGCAAACAGGGTGGTGCTGTGGTTTAGTGGTTAGCACGTTCACCTCACAGCAAGAAGGCCATAGGTTCAATACCTGGGTCTTTGTGTGCAACTCTGTTCATTGTTCATTAGGTTGATTGCCCATAGTAGGGAATGTGAGTGACCATAGATAGATCTGTTCAGGGTGTACCTCAGCCTGCCGCCCTATGTGTGCTGGAATAGGCTCCAGCAGACACCTGTGACCCCAAGCTAGGGGATAAGTGGGTTAGAAGATGAATTAATGAATAAATGTTAGAAAACACGTGTGCCGCACTGTAGTTAGTGTGATATTAAAATGTGCATCTGTATGAATTTAAGGTCACATTACTGACAGAATACAGCATTGAAGTGGACATCATACTGACAGAATTGAATTGGCTCATGGCGTGAAAAAAGATTACAATAAAACATCTAACACGAATTCCCCTGTATGTGCATTACTCAAATTCGACAACAAATTTTTTGAAAGCCAGTGCCATGGGGTTTTTAGCTTTACACAATTCACAGCTCAGGAATTCTTTTGACACCAACAATTTCAACAACCTCTGTCTCATTGTTAATGTTAGCCTTTCTTATTGGCTTTCTATCTGGTTGCCTTGCTTGCTGTAGATTCATACACTAGCGTCTGCTTACGTGCGTGATGAGCAGTAAAATGGCAAGAATAGGCTGAAAAAAGCAGCAAAAAAGGGAATCAAAGTGCAAATTGGGCAATAAAAAAATATATTAATAATAAAGAGATTAAAACTAAAGTAACAAGTCTGGTTTTAAAAAGAAGTAATAAGTGGAAATACTGTGGATTTGTCGTAAAGTGAAAAGTTAAAATTAATGATGAAGTGGAAGTACTTATAATAGAAAAATAAACCTAAATACCGCAACAACCGCTATTACTTCCTGTCTATGCCGATAAGAGTCTTTGCTCGCATTTAGCGAGGTATAATAGAAGATCATCGAAAAATCAAGTGACACAGACAACATCGTAAACGTCATTAGGTTTGTTTGAATGTGTTTCACCAGGAATTATTTAAATGATACCTTCGGTTAGAGTTAGGGTCAGGGTTAGGCATAGAATCACATTAGTAATGAAGATTTTAATATATTAAAACATATATATGGGTGAAGATATAATGTTGTAAAATAAAGTCATTTTACTTTTTAGTCTGTACTTAACCTTTTGCTTGAAAATCACAGAAACAATGTAAAGAAAGGAAACCAATCAGACCAAGAACTAGACAGAGCCTGACAACCAGAGATTTAATGATATCAGTGAACAGAAACAAGTCCCCTGATTACTGTATGACTGAACCGCAATAGAAGTAAAAATATCTTAGTGACTGCTGTCAGGTTCAGTTCTCTCTGCATGCAGAACATCGTAGCACAAACCATGACATTATCTCACAGGCATGTCATAAATACCACATACTGTATGATTAGAGCAGATTTATTAAAGCAGTGCTGGTTTATTGCTTTAATATCTATAGGTTTCAAGTTGGGTGGATTATTATCTAATTTTTTTTTTTTTTTTTTTTTACAGGAGACAGGACAAAGCTATTTTAATTCCATTTTAACCCTCCTTGTGCAACATACACTGGATCTGTTGAGTACATATTCACATACTTTAATTCATTCATTCATTCATCTAATTTGGGGTCACAGAGAGCCTATCCCAGCACACATAGGGCGAGAGGCAGGGATAAACCAGGACAGGGCTATGTCAGGGCCAACACACACACACACTTACATTTATCAACACACATACTCACAATCAAGAATTGGCAATCAACCTAATGCACATTTTTTTGGACTGTGGAGAAAACCGGAGTACCCGGAAGAAACCCATGCAAGCACGGGGAGAACATGCAAAATCTGCACAGAAAGACCTGGGAATCGAACCCACAACTCCCACGACTTCTTGCTGTTTAAGGCGAATGCGTTAACTACTACGATACTGTGCTGCCCTATTCAGCTAACTATTACTGCTATATATTATTATTAAAAGTATGCAGTGTTTTCCTCCAGGACCCATGACTAAGGGGAAAAGTCTATTTTGATGAAATCTGATCAAACTAATTGTCAATACTATGTTAAATAATGTGCTCAAATAATTTCTCTGTGTTTGTTTTTTTAACAAGAATATTAGCAATTCTGTATCCTTTAAAAGATATGAGGTTAAGCCCCATATCTTTTAAAGGATACAGAATTGCTAATATTTTTTAACAAGAATATTAGCAATTCTGTATCCTTTAAAAGATATGAGGTTAAGCCCCATAAAACAACCAGTGTGCACTGGGACTTCTAATAAAACAGTTCTCTGGGTGTTTTCTCAGTGCCTAAGCACATAGAAACATCAAAAAAGGTTATGTAGTTGCACCAAGCAGGTCTATCTTACTGGGAGGACAACACCCCGGATCCTATTTTTGTTGCCAAGTTCTGGTGATAGAAGCAGATAAACGTGTGCCGGCTTCAATAAATATACTTTCTAGAGGATCTTGCTTTAAAGGCAGCTACTCCCTTATGACTGTTTTCATCATATCTTGAGAGACTGGAAGCCATTTCTTAGCTGTTCCTGTTTCCTACCTGTCGAAGCCGCCTGTTTACATGCCTGTTAAAATGCCAACCGCACCACCAAGGGGGCCAAAGGGGGAGATTAAAGAGTCAAAAAGGACTGCACTATCCTGACTCTGCATATCTGTGAGTCTAATTCCTGGATGGCTCTGCATGGCTATTAGGGCTGTCATAAAGGGCAAAGTGCTTTTAGCGTAGCAGGCTGTAGACTTCCTCAACAGCTTTACTGTATCCCATAGTGGTTGAAGAGAAGCCTCTGCCCTCGCAAGCATCTTCTTCACCTACAGCACCCACTCCTGAGGCCCACCTTATTAGGAAATGCTAACTGCAAGTCATCTTCCACTGACATCGACACTCCAGTGTGGAGGTTTGGAAATAAGTAAAGGCCCTGTTTTTTAGAGGTGCCTGCCTTGCCTAAGGAACCGCTTATCCAGACTTACCTGCGATTAGAAAGGTGCCCCTTGACTCGACGCAGCCAGCCCACCTCCAGCAGCTCAGAGGCCAGTCAAAAGGCAGAGGCTTTGCAGACACCTTGTGGCTGATGTTCATCTGCTCAAGGTCTTCTTTAAAAGAAGCGAGACAACGTCGATCAGAGACAAAATCTCGGCATGTGCTTTTAACTTCTCTGTTAGACACAGGCAACTGAGATAGGGGTTGCATTCTCTGTAAACTACAATATAATTCATTTAGTTTTACATAATTAAAATGCATTCATTTCTTTAGTTTATGCTTTCTAAACTGTATATAACATGTTACCCGATCATGTACCCATAAGTACTTGTATGTAGTGTTTTGGTAGTCAGTAGTGTTTATCTTAACAATAGTGGCTTTTTGAAACCACAAAATAGTGTGTGTGTCTGTGTGTGTGTGTGTTAAAAAAGTGCAGATCATTTTTATCCATTACACTCACATCAATCTGGACAACCCACATATTTCACTCTGTGCTACTGTCACATTGTACTGTTACATGATATTACCATTTACAAGCCTTAGGACACACACACATAAATATGTAAGACCCTGCATTTGGTAAAATGTGTTGTAAAGGTTGCAGGGCAGAGAGACACTTGACTGCACAACTGAAATGTAAATTAAACAGTGACAGTCCATATTACTGTTCTGTGAGAAGTGTGTGTGTGTGTGTGTTTGAAAACCAAATTTTGATGTGAGCATTTCATTATGAGGAAAGTGTGAATGGATTTGGAGATTTTGTGTTGACAATGTGTTAATGGTATTGTGTATAGCATGTGTTGGCCATTGGTGAAAAAAAACTCTCTTTATGTAAATGTAATTTTTGCATTTAAAAACCCATAATATCCGTATATTAATACATGGAAATTTAAACACTGAGGAATGGGTGTGGTAGGACCCCTAACCTCATATTCTCTCAGAATTGCTGGTGGAACCCCTGCTTTTCACACATATACAAGTATGCATGTGTTCCTAATAAAGTGGCCTTCAGAAAATGGAGCTCAGACATCTAGTTGAATCTTATTACTATACAGAAGGAACTATAGAGATAAATAGGTTTCTGGTGTTTTTTGGCCCTACAGCTCAATGGCTAATTCAGGAGACAGATCATGTGTTAGGTCATGTGTTAAAACAGCACAAGTAAGTAATCTACATCAGGTTCATTAGTTCAACAGAATTTACACATATTGCACAAAGATTTTAAAAAAAATTGAAATGACATTTTAGATACTTTTATATTACTTATCATTTTGCAGTAAGAGTCATGAAAATTATTTTAATGAAATTAGATACTAGGCAAGGATAAAAAACTTTTGCACAACAATTGTAGGAATTGTCATCATTTATATAAAAAAGAATGTAAATAAAATTTAGTTTTTGTGTGTGTATGTGTAAAGAAATGTTTATTTTGTGTTTGGTTTGTGCATTACAAATAGAACGAACAACAATAAGTAACAAAGTAAGCATTCGACTCCTTTTCCAGTAATGCTGGGTGCCAGGAGGGTAAACAAACACTCAAACATGGTTCTTTAATTCAAAACCTTTCTGGGAATTAACAGGAAAGAGGTCTGACCGGAAAGGACCCGAACCAAGAATCAAACCCTGGTCGTTGGAGCACAACTTTTATGTGGTTGTCGGCACCTTAACTCACTACATCATGGCACTGGCTGTCTTCCCTTTTTACTAGGTAGTTACCTAGGCGTGAACAAACAGTGGCTCCATTTTTTTAAACAAAGCCAAGAATTTAATTCATTCACTTATTTATCTTCTGATTCTATCTTAAGAATCCCTAATTAACCTAATGTACATGTCTTTTGACTGTGGAAGGAAACTGAAGAACCCAGAGTTAACCCACGCAAGCACAGGGAGAACATGCAAACTCCACACAGAGGGACCCCCGGTAAACAACCCGGGACCTCCTTGCTGTGATCAAAAATCCTTTGGAAAATCTTCCTATGGAAAGGTTCCTTTTTATGTAAAAGAAAATCTCTGGCAAAAGTATGTTCTCTCGTGTACGTTAACTGTTACATTAGTATTTAAAAAATATGAATTAATTAATACATTCATCTTCTAGACCAGCTTATTTCCTAACTCTGGGCCACAGGGGTCTAATGGAGCCTATCCCAGCACACATGGGCCAAAAGGCAAAAAGAGTACACCCTGGACAGGTTGCCACTCCATCAAAGAGCCACACATAGATAAACAAACACACACTTACTCCTAATTTAGAGTCAACAATCAACCTAATGTACATGTTTTTGTAATGTGGGAGGAAACCAGAGAACCCAGAGGACACCCACGCAAAGCGCAGGGAGAAATTGTGCACATGATGAGTGTTTTCAGTGCTTTTTAATGGGAATGTATTAAGCTAATTTTAAATGAAATTAACATGCATTAAGATCAGAATTTGTCTTTTATCTTTTACACCCACGTATTCCCTAATTTAGGGTCTGCTAAAGCTTATCCCAGAAGTGTAAAAGGCAGGACGGGTACACCCTGTGCACAGGGCCACAAACACACACTCATATTTACAATTTAGAATCACTAATTGTACATGTTTTTTGACTGTAGTATGAATCCAGAGTAAACCCACGCAAGCATGCGAAGGACATGCACCTCCACTATGCCCTAGTTCATATTTAGGGTTTATTCATTTATTCATTTATTAACTTATACCGAACATTCACATCATACCAAGAGTGTGCCATCCCATTGTTTCCCAATCAGACACACTCTTATTTTCTTATTTACATCCAAAGACTGTAGACAGACACCACTGTAAGGCAAACACCCTAACCACACAACCATCTTCTAATGAAAATAATGTGCAGTAGGTGTACACTCCTGCACGAGCTGCACTAACCCAACCATTCACAAAAAAGACAATGTTGCAGCTAGCATATTCAATTATTATCTATAGATTGGGCGCTTTTGAGCATGGAACATGAACTTCAGCAGCTGATACACTGACCAAGAAAGGTACATTTAGAATTAAATGCTATTAATAGCATCAGTACAGCTGCTAGTCCTACCCACACACACTGCCAGAAGTGTACACACATACACACATACACACATACACACATGCATGAAAGCTGAAATGCAGCTGTGTAGTGGGAGGCTCTGCCCTTGGTAGAGCAGTTTTGTCCTTTTGTCCTTGATTGGGCTGTTGCTCGAGGCAGAGTTTTAGAACTCTCCTCTCTTATAATTTAACAAGTACGCTTTGCTTTAAAACAAAGTTATCCCTCCTGCTGAGATTATTACCAACAGTGCACATAGACACACAAAAACACGTTCAGTCCAGGGTGTCCACGAAGTGACAGTTTTTTCTCTTAAAATTAGACAATTCTAGCCATATGTCATCACGACTTCAATTGTGTGCAGATAATTAACTGGGATGTAGGTTACATGACGGTTATAGAGTACATTTAATTTGGGGATTTTGACATCTGTGTCTTTTTTTTCGCTAATCAGGATTATTACTTATAATTGGAGGTTTGTTTTACAGAATTACTTTTAACCAATTCAATTAAACTATAATAAAAACTCCGGCGGCATGGTGGCGTAGAGATTAACACAGTCGGCTAAGGTTCTGGGTCCAATTTTGGGCAAGGGATCTTTCTGTGTGAAGTTTGCATGTTCTACGCTCGCATGAGATTCCTCCGGGTATTATGTTTTCCTCTCATAGTCCACAAGCATGTACATTAGGTTGTTTAGCACCCATAGGAGTGAGTGTGAGTGGGTTCTCTATGTGTAGCCCTGCAATGCACAACCTATCCAGGATGTACCCCTGCCTCTTGCACTATGTGTGCTGGATTGGCCTCCAGCGGACCCAATAACCCCTGTAAATTAGAGAATAAGCGGGTATAAAAGTAAAATGAATGAATGGGTTACTGACTGACTTGATTCCTAAAATGACGCCCACCACCAGAGGTCGCTGTCACAAGAGTACTAGCATTGTGTTCCACTTTCAGTGTCGTTTTCGGTTCTGCATTTGTGAAGTATTGTTCAGCCATGACACCTACCAAGCTGTGTTTTTTTTGTAGTATTGTAGTTTTCTGAAGAAACATTCGCTGCTTACTGCATCTGCTATATATGGTTAAAAAGACAAAAGTTACTTAAACCTGAACTTGAAGCGTTTAAACGCTGCAGCTTTTAAACCTGCTTTTCTGATTTTTGATCCTTGCCTGTTTTTTTTTGGTAATCCTTGGATTTCTGTTCCATTATTTTCTGTTAAAAATGTTTTTTTAATTAGGGGGAAAAAATCTGAAAGTGGTAAAACACCAAATATTGATTCTGAAATTCGATTAAAGGGGCATTTAACACTAAATAATGCATGGTTCTATTAAACCATAGTACATACTGATGGTTCTTACAGATGGCAACATGCAATTGTTTAGAGAACAGTGTGTGGTTAGCAACTGCTTTGAAAAGAGATAGAGTGGGTGGAAATAACAGATGGGAAAGAGAGCGCTTCTTCAATAAAGGACATTTAAAGTTCTATCTATTAGATATAATATTATGCTTAAAAATACACTTATGATTTATTTCTTTCGTTGGTCCAGCTTCTAAGTAGTTCTAAAATAACTCATAATTCAAATCACATCACAGTTTTTGAGTCGCAGACGAATCATTTTTCAGATTGTCAAAAAAACAAGACTAAATTATTCGCTTTGGATTTTTTACCAGAAAACTTACATATACTTACAAATAACTGATTAAAAATTATATCATAATGGTACCTATAGATTGAGCAAAACTAAACTAAATGAATGATCAACTTTTATCAAAAATGTTAAATAAAACATTTACTCAGGCGGTGCGGTAGTGTAGTGGTTAGCATGGTCACCTCACAACAAGAAGGTCCTGGGTCATGAGGCCTTTCTGTGCGGAGTTTGCATGTTCTCCCCCACACTTGCATGAGCTTTCTCCAGGTACTCTGGTTTCCTCCCACAGTCCAAAAACATGTGCATAAGGTTGATTAGTGATTTTTAATCGCTTATGGTTGTGTGAGTGTGTGGCCTTGCGATGGACTGCCTTTCATCTTCTTGATAGATGTGCTTATTGCTTTAACCTGTGCAGCTAAAATGCTCCCATACATGCAATTTGGGTGATGCAAGAGGTAAGAGTTTAACTATTTAAACTAAACATTGTTAACTGATTAACCTACCCTGGTCATGTGACCATAACTGTACATGTAGTAACGTATAGTTACCAAATTACCTGAAAATCAATATCCAGCATTAAAATTGCCTGTTATTTTGTAATCTTAATAAAAATATAATCTTGCATTTTAAAACAGTAGCATTTAATCTATGGGCCAAGTGCAGGCTGAACCGTTGGTCAGGATCCTTATGGATCATGAATCAACTGTGATCTGTGGCACCACTATGTGATCTGTGGCACTATCTATCTAAGTGCTTGAATTAGATTTGAAAAACTATTTGTTTATGGGCCTATGTTTTAAAAATTAGTCCTAGATGTGCTGCTGAAGACAGGATTGAGAGCAGTAACTTGGGGTGGAGATAGAGTAGCAAGGAAAAAAAACGATTTGCCTTTGAACGAGTGCTCTCTAAACCTCTGATATATTTTTGAAAAACTGTTGTACAGCAATATAAGGATATGATCGTTTTTGACACGCAAGGTTACTCAGGATTTCTTTCTACTATTTAAGGTTTTTTTTTCCTTGCCTTCGACTTGTTCTGCTTTTCTTTTTACTGTTACTGCTAAGTGTGTAAAGCTGCTTTGATACAAAGTCGATTGTTAAAAGCAAAAAACAAATAATATGAGTTTAGTCGCACAGACCTGACTGTATGGCACAGTGCAGACACTTTTAGTTTAGTGTAGCATCCTCTCTCACCTGTAATAAATGATTTAATAAAAAAAAGCAAAAGGGCAGTAGTTGCAGTGCTGCAGATATTGCAAAATAATAAAATTTATTTATCTTGGTATACACATTTCATAAAAGCATTCTCTATTTGCTTATTTCAAACCATTTGCCATCATGTAGACATGCTTCTGCATAGCTACTGTATATGTGTCCAAAAACAAGGAATTTCAGAAACTTTGAAAAAATTACTTTCTTGCTGTTCATTAAAAAAATTCTGGCATAGAAGGCATATATTTATGTTTTTTTCTTGGAGTGAAAAACATTATTGAATGTGAAAAAAATGAATTGTTTTTACATATGTACTTCAGACAGCTGCAGTCTATCAACTCGACATCTCATTATAGGGAACATGATGAAAACTTATTACTGGAACTACATATAAATAGAAACGGACATCAAATGTAGCAAATTAAAAGAAATTTCTATGATAAGATAAGAACTTGAGTAAAAGCAAAAAAGGCCAGTTAATCCAACTCTTAAAAGTACATTTTTATCTAAAATCTGTATAATCTAAGTTAAGATAATGTGTTACTACCCACATCTGATTATGTGGCTGTGATAAAATGAAGTATAATGACTACAAAATATATAATAAAATAAAGTATATATTTGAAGCTATGGAAAAGGGCGATTGCATTTCAGTTGACTAAATTAGAGCATTAACTACTGTATGTGTGCTCAATGATGTACTTTGCATAAACTATACTGCGAAATGTTTGTGGTTCACCAGATCCATATGTGGTTCCTCTCCAAACTGTCGCTACAAATATGGAAGCACACAGTTGTCTTGTTTTGTATGTTATTATTCCTTCACTGGAACTAAGAGACTCAAACACTGTTTCAGCATGACAATGACGCTAAGCACAAAGGCCCTGAGCTCCATTATCACATGCTGTGTTATTACTAGAGTAAAAAAAACACCAGTGTTCAACACAAAATCCCGATCTTAACACCACCGAACACTTTTAGGATAAACTGGAACGCCAACTACACTCCAGACATCCAAACCTGATGTTAGTGTTTGATATCACTGACACTTTATTTAACAGCATGTTAATGCTGTTAAATAAAGTGAAGTATTGAAGTAATGAAGTATTAGTCTTTTAAATATTCTTATATTCTTCATCTTCTATACCCGCTTATTCCCGAACTAGGGGTCACGGGGGTCTGCTGGAGCCTGTCGCAGCACACATAGGGCGAGAGGCAGGAAGGTACACCCTGGACAGGTCGCCAGTCCATCGCAGGGCCACAGACACTTACATATTTACTTTTATGGGAAATTTAGAGTCACCAATCAACTTAATGTGCATGTTTTTGGACAGTCGGAGGAAACCGGAGTACCCAGAGGAAAGACCCCGTACCCAGGATTCAAACCCAGGACCTTCTTGTTGTGCGGCGACCGTGCTAACCACTACGCCACTGTGCCGCCAGTCTTCTAAATATATTAAATGAAAAGCAGTAGAGGAGTTCTTGACTTATTTACTTCAAAGTTTTGCTTAGTGACCAAGGCATATGGAAAGAAACTTGAGTGTTAGCTATGTGTGAGAGATAGGAGAAAACAAACAGATAAAGTCACAATAACAATCTCTTATTCAATTATTAGATCTAGTCAGTGGTGAAAAGTAACCAATTGCATTTCCTAGCGTTACTGTAATTGCATACGTAATTTTGTGTACTTCTACTTTTTAATGTAGCCTTTTTTTTATTTGTACCTTTACTTTTAATTTTATCTTTCCTTTTCCTGATGATGATGATGCTTCAGCTACCACACACACACACACACACTCCTAATTCATTATTATCTTTGAATAAGCTGCTTTGAGACAATAACCATAATAAAAAGTAATATACAAATAAAACTGAATCGAATTCATTTATTCATTCATCTTCTATAACCCCTTATTCCTGGAACTCTGCTGAAGCCTATCCCAGTGCACATGGGGCAAAAATCAGGTGGTACACCCTGGAAACTATGCACAGAAAGACCCCATGCCTGGGATTTGAACCCAGGACCTTCTTGTTGTGAGACGACCATGCTGACCACTATGCCACCATACTGCCCCTAAATGTAATTGACTTTACTTAAGTATTTTTGATTGTACTTTACTAAGTAAAAAAATAATAATTCAAAGGGGGAAAACCTACCACAATAATTAATGCGTTTAACAACAGTCATTGTCTCAAAGCTGCTTTACAGATACAAATGCAGGGTGAAATTATAATTGTTTGTCCCTGGAGAGCAAGCCAATGTACTGCCGACGGTGGCAAGGTAAAACTCCCTAAGGGTAATAGGAAGAAACCTTAAGAGGAACCAGACTCAACAGGGAACCCATCCTCATTTGGGTGACATACAGACAGATACAGAGGTTATATAGTGTGTGTACGTGTATGGTAGAACAGAGTCTTTATTGGGTTGTAGTGACATCCCATCTCATCCTCGCGATGCGATGTTTTCCACAGGATATGTGCCATCAGAGAAGAGAAAGCCGGGAAGATCCAGCATAGTCGTAGCGCAGGGCATCCCAAGGGTGGCATGTATACCTCGACAAAGTGTGTGAGAGATAGAGATAAAGAAAGAAAGAAAGAAAGAAAGAAAGGGGAAAAGGGGAAAAGACAGGGCAGAACAGTAAGTATTGTCGCGATTACATGATTTGTAATAAAATGTATGAAGTGTCGGATGCAGGTAAGGACTCCGGTAAGAATAACTATGACAGCATGACTAAACGGACGACCGGGGGGAGGATTAGCCTGGAGGGAATCCTGGTATTTGACAGAAAAAGATTAAGACGGACAAAACAGACCCAGCTGGAAGTGAAATCCTGTGAAATTTTCAGGAAACGAACTCCTGGCAATATTTACACCACTACTTTTACTTTAAATGAATTGCAGTTTCTGCAGCATAAACTGTGTTTGCCCAGGACGACTGAACTGCAGCTTATAAAATCTCAACATCAAACCTGCACAAGCATGTCGAGGTAAGTTAATAATACTGAAATATCTGCGGTTTGCTAGTTAATAATTTGAACTACACTCCTAGACCCTACGACACCCCTGCTATTAAAGAAAAGGTTACTCGGTATATTTAACTCTGTATAGGAGGTGGACAGGTCACCAGTCCATTGCATGGCCACACATAAATAAACAACCACGAGCAATTTAAAATCAGTATTCCACCTAATCTACATGTTTTTAAACTGTGGACGGAAACGTGAGTACCCAGAGTAAACCCACACAAGCACAAGGAGAACATGCCCTTTGCTCGGGTGTCAAACCCAATACCTTCTGTGAGGTGACTGCGGTAACTATGTAACTATCTTTTATTACTTTTTTCACCTTTGACTGTAGCTGTTAATTCTGTGGCTGTCATAGGCAAAATCGATTTTGTGGGCTTTTTATTATTTTAACTATGCATTTTTGGTAGTGCTGTCAAACAATGACGTCTTGGTGAGTAATAGTAGCTATTTGAGGTGAGGATCCATTTGGCAAACATTTTCATCTTCTTTACCCACTTATTCCCGAATCCGGGTCACGGGGGTCTGCTGGAGCCTATCCCAG
>JAOTQW010000012.1:1504855-1516466 GCA_026260075.1 Sisor rabdophorus
CGTGACCCCGGATTCGGGAATAAGCGGGTAAAGAAGATGAATGAATGAATGAATGCTGCTTTTAACCACAGACATTGTCCAAAACCACTTTACACAGAATGCAGTAAAAGTAAAAAGGTTAAATTTGTCTCTAATGAGCAAGCTAGAGGAGTTATATTTTTATTCCTAATTAATAAAAGAAATGAAAACTAAAATAATAATTAATATAATTGTACACGCATGTCTTTTGCAGTTTGCCGTGTTGTATAAGAGAGATGAATGTCTGGGAAGTGGGAAGATTCTTCGACTGGGCCCCAGTGAGCACACGCTCCAGAAACTTAGTAAAGAGCAGAAACCAGAGGTGGCAATGTGAAAGAAGTCGCCCAAAGACAGCACACTGGATTACATTCAAACATGAGCTCGTACCCATACCTTACACTCATAAATATACATTTTTGATACTTATTGTGAAAGAATTGCAAAGCCTAGTAAAATATCCCGCTCAAAATTTGTGGACCATCACATTCATGTGTGTGTTTAAAAAACTTATTAACATGATTTGAGGTGTGTTTGGTCAACACCCACTGAAGACATTAGAGGGTGAAGATTAATTAATTTTGGTTCAGGATTAACATAGGATGTTAATAAACCAGGATCACGGCCTACTTGCCAAAGTGATGTCCTCTCTGATGTGTTAAATAAAAGATTTTTAAATTATATTGTGAATGTATTATAAGTGTATTAAAGTAGAATTTTATGTAAGTTATTTCATGTCAACTTGTTTTTACTAAACATTGTTACTTTGGGTTTTTGTGTTTAAAGGAAGATATGAGGCTTAATTTTAATGTTCAGGTTGCCCGACAATGAGCACGGCTTGATACTTTTCTCTCTTCCACTAGAGGGCGCGCTAAACTAAATTAGCCAGAGGTTATACAGAATACTGCGATACTGTAAAGCATATTATCATTTGGATTTTTATTCCAAGTTAAATTATTCCAGTTTCTATTTTAGTTTGAATTAAATTCAAGTTTACTACATTACAATTATAAAATAAAAATAGACTCCAGCAGACCTCCACGTAACCGCAAATTAGGGAATAAGCGGGCTAGAAGATTAGTGAATGAATGAATGAATGGAAATTTCAAAATAGATAAAATAAGTAAAAAAAAAGTTTAACTATATTTGGAAACGATATATATAATATTTATTTTTTTAATGTGCAGATAATGTGCAAAGGTATTCCCTAACTCAGGTCCACGCTGGAGCCTATGTTTTTGGACTGTGGGAGGAAACCGGACTGCCCGGATGAAATACAGAAAGACCAAATCAGAACCGAGAATCAACCTTCTTTGAAATGTATTCACTGCATGCAAACTCCGAATGACCCTGTGTCTGGGAATCGAACCCAGGACCTACTTGTTGGGAGGCGACCTTGCTAACCACTACCCGCCACCCCACCACTGATCATTTCACTTTCCAAAAGTAAAAACCGCTTGTTTTATTTGCTACTTAAAGCACAGTTTCTTCCTTTCTTTCCCCCATCGTCTTCATTTACCGCTTTGGATCACTAATGTGATTCTATTTCATTTAATAAAAATGTTCGGCCGCATGATATCCTTTATTTAATAAATATAAATAGGTTTATTTAGATCTTTGAATACTACAAATATACTACAAAAACATATACTGTAGGTTAATTTGTGATACTAAATTGCCCATAGGAGTGAGTGGTAGTTCGATGGACTGGCGACCTGTTCATGGTGTACCACTGCCTCTCCAGCAGACCACCGTGACCCCAAGCAGGTATAGAAGATATATTTTTGTGTTTTTTATAATTTATAGCTTTTTTTTAAACCAGGATTTCAATTAAAAATCTTCCAACTAAATTTGCATCTGTTGAAAAATGTCTAAATTATTCATGTAAAACTTTCTTTTAAATAAAGTTGTTCTTTTCTGTTAGTAAATAGTTTACTTCCAGCAATATTAAGCAGTAAAATATTTTACAATAGAACAAGATAAATGCCATACAACAGAGTTCCTAAAACCTTTTCTTCTCTCTCTACATCTTTTCTTTCTTTCTCTCTCTTTCTTTCTCTTTCCATCCTTCTCTCATTGTTTCTTTCATAAGGGCCCCTGATTAAGGTCCTTATCCCCAAAACTCTAAAGAGATGTAATGTAAATCACTCTGGATAAGGAAGTCTGCCGCATTCATTCATCTTCTATACCCGCTTATCCTAGCGCACATTGGGCAAGGGGCAGATAAGTACACCCTGGACAGGTCGCCAGTCCATCGTAGGGTCACAGACACAACCACACACACTCCTATGGGCAATTTAGAGTCACCAATCACATGTTTTTGGACTGTGGAAAAGCAGGATTCAAACCCAGGACCTTCTTGTTGTGAGGCGACCATGCCAACCACCAAGTCACCGCCCCAGTCTGCCACATGTGTAATGTAAATAGTAAATAAACAGATTTGTCTAACCTGTCTCTCAAGTGCGGGGAGACACACAAAAAAAGATGGGAATCGAACCCAAGACCTTCTTGCTGTAAGGCGAACGTGTTAACCACTAAGCCACCGTGCCGCCATACTAGAAACATGTTTGATAAAACCCTGTAATTATTTCTTTTCGGCTACTGTAGATTTAATTTAATAGATTTAAGACTAAATATGTATTTTTTTTGATCGCGGCGTGGTGGTGTAGTGGTTAGCACGTTTGCCTCCCTGTCCGAAGGTCGTGGGGTTGATTCCGGGGTATTTCTGTGCGTCTTCTCTGGGTACTGCGGTTTCCTCCCACAGTCCAAAAACATGCACATTAGGTTGACTGTTTATAAATTTCCTATCTGAGTGCGTAAGGGTGTTCGTCTATGTGTGTGTGTGGCCCTGTGATGGACTGGCGACCTGTCCAGTGTGTACATAAGCAGGTATAGAAAAAGAATGAATGTGTTTTTTTTATTGAAGCAAAGATTTTTCCTCTTTTTCATGTGGAGTATTATTAGTAAATTAAATAAAATTGTGTAAAACAGAAAAAAGCGCCCCCCCCCCGCCGCCGCCGCCAGTAGAATGGTTAAAAAAAAGAAAGAAAACGCGCTCGACGACGTTGAATAACAATAAACCGATGGAGCGTGATGTCTCCGTGCGTGCAGCCGCGCGCGCACCGGGATGTTATGCTAATCTTGCGCTGCAGGAGGAGGAGGAGGAGGAGGCCCGAGCGCGCGGAGCCATCTTGGCGTCATTTGGGACTTGGTAGAGTAACAGCGCCAGTTCCAGCTCTATGGAGCGGAGAGGAAGAGAAAGTGAAGTTTTTGGGTGATTAAAAGAAAAAGCTTGCTTACCATGAAGGATAAAAGAAAATTTCGAGAGAAGGAGAGTTGATGTTTTTTCTTTGCTGGGATTATTTTGATGGAAAGTGTGAAGCTGGTGCGCGTTTAAAGAAAACGATGGAAATGAGCGTGGGTCTGCTTCTTCTTCTTCTTCTCTCGCTTTCTCTCGCTGCATGTTACGACCTGCACCTTTCGGACACTTTACACCCCGGTGCCGTTCTGCTGGATTTATCACTCGGACCGGGTTGGATTTATACGCTTGAAAAGACTTTGGTTTCCAAACCGCTTGGAAATGTTCTCAAAGTAGAGCGGAGGGTCGGCGCGGTAAGTCTCGTGCGCGAGGTGAACTGTACGCGCCTTGCGCAGAGCAACCCGGTTCCGCTAAGATTTAGAATAACTTCTTCAACCACTCAGGACTCTGTGGTCGTTTATTTTAACGTGTTCGTACACGGACAGAACTGCTTTATGAAATACAGACGAAAGAGCGCACAGAACGAGCCTGATGTTCACATCGATTTTCTTCACAGCTTGGGAAAGACTTCCTGCTTTCCTTCAGGTTTTCGGCTCGTGAACCTCGAAAACTATGTACCTGGTTTCTCTAAGCGTCACGTTAAGGAGCTGTCTGATCGCTCGTGCGTTTCGGAAGGCTTGGACTTGATTGTGCGTAATGGCAGCGTATTTGCACGGGATGCAGCCTGTTTGTCAGAGAGGACTCACGGGACAGTAACGTGTGCACGTCGCGGCTCTCGGGGAGAGGCGCTGTCTGTGCGCGCCGGGTTGCGCTTGGAAACGAGGGCAACACCTGTTGAACATCGAGCTCAGCCATGGAAGTTGCGCAGAAAAAGAGGTGTGAATTCAGCTCCTGCCTTCCAGCTGCCCAACTACCAAGTGTCCGTCCCGGAGAACGAGCCTACAGGCACCCACGTCATTACGCTCAAAGCTGCAGACTCAGACAGCGGGGAATCTGGTAGGATAGAGTACAGCATGGAGGCTTTGTTTGATAGCCGGTCCAATGACTTTTTCCGGATTGACCCTCAGACAGGTAGTATTGAAACCCAGCGTGCACTGGATAGGGAGTTTAAGGACACCCATGTATTTAAAGTAACAGCCACAGACTTTGGCACGCCTCGTCGTTCTGCTACTTCTTACCTTACCGTCACGGTCCGGGACACCAACGACCACGGCCCTGTTTTTGAGCAGACCGAATACAGGGTCAGCATTCGTGAGAACGTAGAAGTTGGCTTCGAGGTGATGACAGTAAGGGCCACAGATGAAGACGCTCCCTCAAATGCCAACATGATCTATAAAATTGTGAACAGTGATGGTGTGAATTCTGTCTTTGAGATTGACTCCCGAAATGGGCTGGTGCGTGTCAGGGTCCGTCCAGATAGAGAAACCATGGCACAATATATGCTCATTGTAGAGGCAAATGACCAAGGAAAGGACCCAGGACCTCTCAGTGCAACAGCCACCGTTCATATAACGGTAGAAGACGAAAATGACAATTTTCCTCAGTTTAGTGAGAAGAGATATGTGGTCCAGGTGCCCGAAAATGTGGCTGTCAATACCCGGGTGGCTCAGGTGGAGGCTACGGACAAAGATGAGGGCAACAATGCTAAAGTTCATTATAGTATAATTAAAGGCAATGTTAAAGGCCAGTTCTACATTCACTCTCTGACTGGTGTCATAGATGTTATTAACCCCCTGGATTATGAAACACACAGGGACTATAGTCTCGGAATTAAGGCCCAAGACGGAGGCAGACCTCCTCTTATTAACAGCACTGGCCTGGTCGTTGTGCAAGTGATTGATATAAATGACAATGCGCCTATGTTTGTAAGCACTCCGTTCCAGGCAACCATTTTGGAGAACGTACCCATCGGATATTCTGTCATACATATCCAGGCTATTGACTCAGACTCTGGTGAGAATGCTCGCTTGGATTATCGCCTTACAGACACCTCCCCTGGTTTCCCCTTTACTATCAACAATAGCACAGGCTGGATTACAGCCAGCGCAGCACTGGACAGAGAAACCACAGAGTATTACACCTTTGGTGTGGAAGCAAGGGACAACGGGATCCCTGTGATGTCCTCCTCTGCTAGTGTTAGTATTACAGTGCTGGATGTTAATGACAACGCACCTACATTTACTGAAAAGATCTACTCTCTAAAAATTAACGAAGACGCAGTGGTGGGAAGCAGTGTGCTGACGGTGACGGCGGTGGACCGGGACATCAATAGCGTAGTGACCTACCAGATATCCAGCGGCAACACCCGGAACCGGTTTGCTATCACCAGTCAAAGTGGCGGTGGTCTCATCACCCTAGCATTGCCCTTGGATTACAAGCAGGAGCGACAGTACGTTCTGACTATCACAGCATCTGATGGCACGCTTTATGACACAGCACAGGTCTTTATCAATGTCACCGATGCCAACACACACAGGCCTGTCTTTCAGAGTGCCAACTACCAGGTACTGTTCAGTGAGGACAAGCCTATTGGGTCCACCGTAGTGGTCATTAGTGCTACAGATGAAGACACGGGCGAGAATGCACGTATAACATACATCATGGAAGACAAAGTTCCGCAGTTTGCGATTGACCCAGACACAGGTGCCATTACCACACAAATGCAAATCGATTATGAGGATCAGGCCTCCTACACTCTGGCTATCATTGCTCATGACAATGGTATTCCCCAGAAGTCAGATACCACTTATGTGGAAATCATTGTTGAAGATGCCAATGATAATGTCCCTCAGTTCAGCCGAGAAAAATATCAAGGTACAGTGTTTGAAGATGCACCTCAGTTCACCAGTGTCCTCCAGATCTCTGCCTCAGACAAGGATTCTGGAACCAATGGGAGGGTAAGCTACACCTTCCAGGGTGGTGATGATGGAGAAGGAGACTTTTTCATCGAACAGTTTTCAGGAATAATTCGAACCAACCGGAAGCTGGATAGGGAAAACATTCCTGTCTACAACTTGAAAGCCTATGCTGTTGATAGAGGCATTGTTCCCCTCAAAGCACCAGTGGAGATTCAGGTGTCAGTGCTGGACATCAATGACAATGCGCCAGTTTTCGAACAGGATGAGCTTTATATCGAAATTCGGGAAAACAGCCCTGTAGATTCTGTGGTGGCACGGATAACTGCAAAAGATCCAGACGAAGGAACTAACGCTCAAATCATGTACCAAATAGTGGAGGGAAACATTCCAGAGGTGTTTGACTTGGATATCTTTACTGGAGATCTAAAAGCACTCACAGATTTAGACTATGAGACAAAGACAGAGTATGTTATAGTAGTACAGGCCACATCTGCTCCACTAGTCAGCAGAGCCACTGTCCACATCCGTTTGGTCGATGTCAACGACAACCAACCCGTCCTGCAGAATTTTGAGATTATCTTCAACAACTATATCACTAATAAATCCAATAGTTTTCCTACTGGAGTTATCGGGAATGTACCAGCCCATGACCCGGATGTTTCAGATAAACTTAAGTACAGCTTTGAGGAGGGGAATGAATTAAATTTGCTCATCCTAAATCCAGAAACCGGAGAACTAAAACTCAGTCGAGACCTGGACAATAACAGAGCATTGGAGGCCACCATGAAAGTTTCTGTGACAGGTAAGATCCTCTAGATTCTGCTAACATGTCAATTTGTTTGAAGTAGTTTACATTATTATTGTATTTATGTATGTTCGAAATAGAAGTACACTGAACTACAGTATAACGCTGTAGACTAATCCGATTGTCTGTGTGATTGAAGCATGTGTTTGCTGCAGGCTATAGGATCCAGTTCTGCTGCTTTTAAACTGTTTGTACTTTTTGTTAAAGTGTTGTTCCTGGTGTGGGTGGTGTTCTTTCATATGTAAGAATTAAAATGCTGTTAAAATTTTTTTACTTGATTTCTGATGAAAGTGAATTTTTGGTGGTGTAGTTTATTTGATCGAAATTAGATCCAGCATGGAAGCATGCGTGGTAAAGGCAGTGCTGATAAAGACAAGGTTTTACAGCAGATTGTATTAGCCTGCATTAGTTTCTAGTGTTCTTCTAGGATCACCTTTTTATTTATCTTTGATTAGTCAACTAGCCAATTCGTATAGCCTTTTTAGCTTGATGTTACTACTGTATGTTAGAGCCTGGAGTGAAAACATACGTTATGAGCATTATTATATTTGTTCACTAGCACATTATGTCATTATAACACTCTCTTCTTGTTTTCTATTTTGTAATTTAAATGACATTAAGGATTTTTAGTCCTTTCATTGGTTTCCATTTACTTTCTTTCCCCTTTTTTGTCTTTTGCATTCCTCTTCCTGCTCGTTTGCAACCTAAATTTTGCATACAGTGAGCTGCTCTTGCTCTTTTTTGTGTTGCCTGTGGTTTTACGGCCCACTCTTTGTTCTCAAGATTGCTGTCTTTTAGTTCGGTATCCTTGCTCACTGTTGGCACTTCATAGGACCAGCATTTGCCAGCATTCTCTTTTTGTCTAGTTTGTTTCATTCATGACAATGTGAAATCAGGATGGCTCATTGTCTCTTTTTGCACAACAGATTTTATTTCCTCTCTCTGTCAAAATGTATAAAATTTTCATTTCGCTTCTGTGCGATAGGACACTTTCTTTGCTTCCCCCCTCTCGGTTTCTCTCAATCCGATTAAAGTAATGCATATCAACCCCCTTCTTTCTTCATGCTAAAGACAAACCCTCAAGTCAAATGTTAGGTAACCATTAACATGGTTGTATGACCTCTTCACCCTTGACTCCAGGGAAAAGGAAATTGCCCTCGAGACATACAGTCAGTGCAGACTGGCTCTGAGCTAGACCTCAGCTCTTAGTCAATGAAGAGCTTTTTTGAATTTGCTTTAATTGAGCAATTGCTATATAGTATTAACAGTGAACCATATAACGTTTTTTGGCGAACAGACAAAAAAAAGGCAGATTATCTTATCTGATCAAAGTGGATTAACATGGTAGTCACAACAAAGGCTTGTCTTTCTTACAAAAACTCATTTAGGATGACAAACAAGCCGGAATAAGGGCTAGGTGTTCCAACTGCAACATAATCTTTCTTATCTGAGTTACTCGACCCATTTTCTCCATCATCTGAGGGGTCACTGTGTAAGCATGGTGGCTCTCACCATTGTGGGAAGTATTGATTTTGGTCTTCCCTGCTCTGTTTGACTGCATAAATACAGGTGATAAGGCTTGTGGTGGTGGTTAAAGCACTCTGGAGGCCAGGGCTTTAATACTGCGTGTGAAAGTTGAAGAACTGTGCTTTGTCAGAGCTCTTCATCATGACACGGTGCTGCGTGTGTGGCTCTCAAGGAGATGATGAGTGCTAAGTGTGTAAACACAACATCAAGTATGCCACACCTGGTACTACACAGAGTTACCCCTCAGAATTAGCTGAGTAAAAATAGGGTGTCAGAAATGGCATAGACTGGTAAACACTTTACTGTTGAGGTGTTACAGAACTGGAGTCTGACAACCACAGTCCGCAGTGAAAGCTTGCTGATACACGTAAACCCTGTAGACAATCTGACCTGAACTTTTTATGGGCTGCTACAGGATTCACATAGCTGGGCTTTTAGCTCATTTTTAAGCTCTGTGGCTAACTTTACTGCTTTAGCTTCAAAGTCATCGCATTCCTAATCCCTATTACTAAATTAATTCGAAATATACATGAAAAGATATATCTTAAATCCTTAGATTATTCTATAAGTTTTAGTGACTGGTAAATGCAATTGTAAAGGATATTAAATTCTTGTATATTGGGTTATCATTATTAAATTAAATACATTTCTATGTGTTGAAGGGACTAGCTAGAGTGTGCATTAAAGGACAAAATTGTGTGGTGGGGGATGCAGGGCAACAGGCTGAGAGGCGGTGACCAGCTGTTTCTGTACATCTACTCCTGCCATTATTATAGCAGCTGCACAAAAAAAGAGAAAAAAAGAAAAAAGAGAGCCTATATTACTTATACTTGGGTACCTTCAGGCTTAGTGTGTAAATCACTGCTGCTCTTGTCTGGTCAGTTTTCATGTACTGGTTTTTTTCTCAGGCTATTGTCATAACAAGGTATTCTTTTCCCCAGGTGTAATATCACTTACTACTCGTGACCCTCTGCTCTATAACCTCACATTGCTACAGGTCAGTGTGTCTGTCGTAGGAAGTCTTAAGGTCTCTAATACTTTTGTTTTTAATTGTAAAATGTGAGTTACTTTATGTGTCTTTGGTTCTCAAAGACAGTGGTGTCTTTGTTATATTCTTATAGTGTTTAACTTAAAATGAGTAAATAAGGTAAATAAAGTTACCAAAAAGGTAACCAATTTGTTTGTGAAATTCTCTGATAGATAAGCATTGATGCATGTTTGTGGTCACCTGATCATCCATCTGTGGTTCCTCTCTGAACTGCTGCTACAGATACATAGTACATAGTTGTCCAGAATGTTTTTGTATGTTGTAACATTAATCTATTTCTTAACTAGACTTCAATACATCCTGAACACAAAGCCTTTGGGATGAACCGTAAATGGCGACTGCATCCCAGACTTCTACCTGACATCTCACTGATACTGTTGGTTCTGCTGAATAAAAATATATCTCACATTTAAGCTTCACATTAGAGTGGAAAGTCTTACTAAAAGAGCGGAGCTTCATTAAATAGCAAAATTGGAATAAATCTGAAAGATGATTGTGCTGCATGTGTTTGTGATGCTCAGGTGACCACAAACTTTTGCCAATATACTGTATGTGTTCAAATGGAACAGTTCTAGGTCTACAGACTTCAGCTGAATTCCAGTGTTGAGAAAACAATATTTGATATGTTTAATTGGCTGTTAAATCGCTTTTTAAAATTTGTAAGCAACTATGTAAATACCAAATATTTCTCTTCAAATATCACATGAATCAGCTGGTGAGATTTTAACTGATTTAGCAGTTGTTAAATGACTCATATAGGCTAACAGTGCCATGTGATAGGATAAAGGACAAGAAGTAATCCAATAACATTAAGCTGTTTATACAGTCATACACAGTTTAATGCATTTACACCTGTTATATTGTTTTAAATAATTTACCATCAGACCATGAAACACAATTAAAAGAAAATAAACTTCATACGATTTTAAAGTGTATGATAATTAATTATTTAACCAATAATTTTTTATCATAGAGTTTCTACCAGTTTTAGTTTCTATGTGTGCAATCCTCTTTTTGCTATTTCTTTTCTCTTTTCCCTGATGACCCAGCAGCTGCTATATCTTGTCTGTGGTAGTTATAAAAACTTTTATTAGATTACTGGTTCTGGCTGGCTTACAAACTTTCTGTTTCTTTATACATCTTATGTCTGTGCCGATGACAAGATTTTTTCGCTGTTCCATAGTTGTTGTTTTTTCCGAGGGAATATAAATGCCGCTATTTAAAATCAACTAATCTCGCATAAAATATGTGTAGATTTCACTGAGCAACCAGAGGTCCACCATCACATCAATTAACCTAACCTAACAGCGCAAACTCTGAACAGGAAAGGAATCTGATTCATGTTTAATCTTGTAGACTTATTCAGGAGCCAAGACAGAAATGTGGGGGATGTGAACTTACTCTCGTATAAAAAGTTAAAGTAATGAAAAAATCAAGACAAAGCCAGAGAGACAGGGTTATTCTAGGACGATGTGCTGTGAAATATGGCAGACCGTTTAAAGGTGGTCTAACTACATTTTACCATGGCTCTAAGATGCTGTTGGGAGGTTTTTTTTTACAGCTTTGTTAGCTTGTTTAATCTATTCAGTCTATAGATTGTAAATATGCACCTGTGCATTTACTGTGATTTGTAATATTGCTGTATTTTATTCAGCTAGATTCTTAAGATTTTCAGAGTTTTGGATTCTGGTAAGATTTAAAGAAAGATAGACATCGAGAAATAGTATTATTACAAGTTTGACCAGTTTTAGTGGAGCAGTCGAATAGATCTGGGAGCCTAATTACAGACTTCAATATAGTAGCATTCTGTACTTTCTGGTTGTTTCATCTCTGGCCTCAGGCAGTACACAGACACAAAGATATAAGTGACCCAAACCCTAATGGGCTTTAAAACTGCATCAAGAAGTGATTTATAATAATATGCTGTTTTCTTGTGTTCTTTTTTAGATTTTAGTATTTTTTTTGTTTCACCAAAACTAAGTACCTCCCCTATGTACTCACGTGGGTTTCTTCTCATAATCCAAAAAGATGTACATTCAGTTGATTGGGAATTCTAAACCGCCCATAGGAGTGAGTGTGTGTGTGTGTGTGTGTGTGTG
>JAOTQW010000012.1:1531155-1546992 GCA_026260075.1 Sisor rabdophorus
TGGGTGTGAGTGAGAAGGATATAGAGAATAGGGCTAGGTAGAGACAGGTGATTCGCTGTGGCGATCCCCTAAATGGGAGCAGCCGAAAAGAAGAAGAAGAATTCTCACAACTTGTTTATCTTACTAACAGGTGAGATTGATTGATTAGTTGAAAAAGGTGTGCAAATATTGCAATCAAAAGAAATAATAAAGAGGCTTTCAAATGTAATAAGTAGAAAGTACAGAAGGCCGGCGAGGTGGCATAGTGGTTAGTACTGTTGTCTCACAGCAAGGAGATCCCGGGTCGATTCCCTGGGCATCAATGGACTGCTGACCTGTCCAGGGTGTACCCTCTCTGCTTTTTTCCCTATATGGAGCTGTAATAGGCTCCAGCAGACCCCTGTGACCATAAATAAGGAAATAAGCAGGCTACAAGATGAATGAATAAATGAACTAAAGTAAAGTACTTATACCATAAAAAAACTAGTTGAGTACCATAGTCCCAAATATTTGTACTTCGTTATGTCCTGTTTCAGCGAGTGTGTGTATCATTAGTAAATTCCCGAAGTGTCCTGCGATCACTTAGGAGGTGTCTCCCTATCTAGAAGTATACTAAATCATAAAGGAACTTTACCACTTAACCTCTTATCACTGTGGGTCAGGAGCTAAGAGCTCATCAGAGGAATTCCATTTACTTTTAATACCTTTCCTCCTTTCGGTTTTGTATTTCTGAAGTAAGGCCCTGTGTGAGAGTGTGTAAATCATTTCACTTTGCCTGTCAGATTCCTGAACACCTCAAAGAATTACAAAGGCTTGAAAGGAATTATTATAAAAGTGTCTGAGCTGAGGAATTACTTTGACTATCTGAAATGTAAATGAACATAAGTTATGTTGGTACCTTTCACCTTGTGTGGGGTAACTTTACATTAAAAGCACATAAATTTTGTCTAAATTCAGGGCGTGGCGCAGACTGACAGAAAGATCCGTTTTGCATTGATGGCCATTTCCAACCGTCACAGCTTTAATGATTTAGAGTATTAAAAAATTTCTAGTATCAGTTACCAGCCCCGCTAACAGTGAAAGCAACCGAACTGGTTTTAGACTGGTGGAACTAAGCTCTATTGTCAGACAGAGGTAGTGTGTTAAAAAAGTGGGTTGTTTCTGTTTTATGCTAAATCACTCATCCAGAGCTGACCTGTAGTACATGGCCCATCTCTTACTCTCTTATTTTTTACTCCTAACAGCAATGAGAATTAACAAAACGAAATCTTAAAAGGCTGTAAGTTACACCCAGATTAACAATGTTTTGTGTGTTCTCACAACTTGTTTATAACACACACACACACAAACACACAAACATACTTCTGACACCTGCTTCTAACTAGTATCCAGTCCTTCAACTGCAAGCTACAATAAAGGCACATGCTCATACTGTGCGAAGGAGAGCGAACAGCCTGTCAGTAAATGTCGAGAGGCCTGCAGACAGACACTCCGACACACTCCAGATTCTGGCAGCCGGCTTTCAGTCTCACTAACAGGTGGCAGTTTTTTTTTTGTAGAATCATGTTGAGGCTGGGATAAGGACATTAACGAGGCCCCCAAGCCGGGACTGTGAGACATAAAGGGAATAAATTACATAGTTGTTTCAGTGCTTTAGTCATTGTAGGCAAGGATGTGTTCAAAACAGATGTTGAGTATGTGTGAGGTCTTATGGGTATCTGGATACTGTTGTCTAAGTAAAATGAAATGATTACAATAACTGTTGTCTTTTAAGGATTAGGCAACAATACTACAGTTCTAATGAACAGTTTAGAACTATTTCTTTATTTAACTTCATTTATAAACTATAAAATAAATAACTAAAATAGATAAAAACTAATCCTTGGCTATACCATTATAATTACAAGCAATTTAATAAAAAATATGGTAAAAGCATATTTCTAATATTTCTAAGATTGCTTACCTATAAATTTGTGTTTTCTGCAAATATTAATAGGGCCATCACGATTATCAAATGTGGATGTCAATTAATTTGTCAACAAAATAATTCTGATTATAATGATATATGGTGCAAGACAAAGCAGTTTATAATCGCTCCAATTTCTGCCTTATCAGCGCTTGCTTAAATATTTTATTTTAGATTAGTAGTATTTAAAATTTATTTATATTAAGTGTCCTGTTAGTGGTGTTTATCTGTTTAGCAACATATAAATTCATACATTTTTTTCCGCATTTTAAATATTGGGGTAAACATGAATGAAGCTGGTGATGGTTTTTTTTGGGTTTGTAGTTACTTATTGTATCATTGTTTTAATAAGCAGGTTTACAATTGTTTCGGATAAAATGCAAATGCTGTATCTGTTATATTCTATATTTTTAGTTAATATATATATATATATATATATATATTTTTTATGATATAGAACCATAGATTTGCCAATGTAACAATTGCAAAAATTATCTGCAATCAGCTGCATGTTCTTGCTTTTTTCCATAAAACAGTGGTGTTTTGACTTACAAGTGTCCCAACATATGGATTTTTCGAAATACGGGACGTCTCTCTGCCAATTTTTTGCCTTTAGTTACATGTGAAAATTCCGGGTCTAAGCCAGTTTCGGTACCCCATTGCTAACAGCATCCGCTAACAAAAGAAATCCCTTTGACATATGACTGGTAAATTGTACGTCGAGCTTCTCTAGTATATGTTAGCTTAATGTTTAATGGTGCCAATATTAAATATAACATTTTAACAGTTCAAGTACACTGTAGGAGCTATTAAATAGTTTACTAAATTAAACAGAATTCAAACCATCTTATCATAGTTAGACTGCTTTTTTTCCAGTCTGTCTTGTGACTGTATTTAAGCATTACTCAGTGGCCTTCTGGGAAATTTGGGCAAAACAGATATTTATCAGTCCTGGGCACTTCTTTATCTATTCTCTGATTCACTGAGTTGCAGTTTGAAAATGGTCTGATGCAGGCAGAGTTTTTTTTAATACCCTGCGGAGTTGACTTTTATTCAAGCATTGACTGATGGAGGCTATTGTTTGCATATTTCTGGTATTGTTTGGATTTCACTGAGTGCTTCGTTATTCCGAGGTGTTTAATTTTGTCCCAGAATACGTTTGTCAATTTTTGTCCGAATATGGATATAAATATCGGACAGTCTTTAGTTATTTTTGCAAACAAGAAGGGATTTAGGCTTGGCAAAAAAGAGTCACTTTAGAATGTAGACGATAATTTAAGTGTTAATGATTCAGGAGCCTGGGAAATTAATTTTATCACTGAATGTTGTTAGGAGGTTACTTCTTATTGGCCTGGCTGTCCGCCTTTCTGCATTTCTTTCTACACCGTGGTGGCTGTTGGCGCAGGGCCAAAGTCCAGCCAACGAGAGATTATGTGGGTCATTTGTCTGTTGTGTTGCCTTGACTACTGCTCTTTGGTGAAGGAAAGGCACTGGAACAAGTGTCTTGCGCTCTCATCTTGTTTCGTGTTTGGTATTTCCCCTTTTAAAAACCATTTTTGGTGTCTGTTAGCAACACCTGGATGAACTGACTTATGACCTGGTAATGCAGAAAGAGAAGAGCTGAAACGTGATTATCTCTATCAGACAGGCTTCGTGTTACTCGTTACTGTGAAGTAAATTTTGGTTATCAAATTCCATTGCCGTTGTCTCAGTTCGAGTGTTTACACATTAACTTGTGTAGCTGAGCCTAAAAGTTGGACACTGCTTAGCATGATGGCATATTGGCTAGATAAGAAGCCAATTGATTACACAATGTGCATAATATAAAAATTTTCAACAACATTACCTTAATGACCCAATAATACATGAGCTTCCTTTCTATCTCGGGAAAGCATCTGCTGTCTTGTGATGCAGCTCAGTGAGCGTGGTTTTCTAATAGATTGCAGACAATTGCTGAGAGAGAGAGATGGAGAAAATGCAGTCTACCCAGAAGTATTCAAACTCTTAGAACTTTTAACTCTTTTTAACTTTTAGAGATGATTTCATTACAGTATTTCTTTTGGAAGGCAAAAAATTATATAACTCACCGCTAGGTGACATATGTACATGTTTATGCATTCAGAATGCGTAGATGAAACAGTTTGGTGCTCTTAGGCTACAGCTAGCATTTTCTTTTATTTATTCACAGCTAGCATTTTCTTTCATTTATCTTCTATACTCACTTATTCTCGAGCTTGGGTTACGGGGGTCTGCTGGAGCGCACATAGGGCGGGAGGCAGAGGGGTACACCCTGGACACATACACATACGGGACACATACAGACAACCACACACTTACATTCACTCCTATGAACAATTTAAAGTCACCCATCAATCTAATGTGCATGTTTTTGGACTGTGGGAGAAAACTGGAGTACCCAGAGATTTTTTCAAAATTTTCATAATATAAATATATTTACAGATTAAAATTTGTCAACAAGCTGCCTTATTAACAAAGACTTAATAACTTCACTACTCTGTACATGACTATGTAGTGTATAATATTTCACACTATGGCTATAATGTACAGGTGTGTACTGTTTAAAGCACACACTTTTCAGATGTTTTTAGGACTTCTGCTGGTTCTGTAAATGTTTATTTTTGTGTAGCTCAAGCACTCTTCAGTGGTATTTCTCTCTGACAGTATGGTAATTCTGGCTTGGCAAGCCCTAAGTCCTAATCTACTTGTATGAGAAGAGAAAGAGTCTTTGCTAAGTAATGTTCAGGTGTGCAAAAAGAACAAATTACATTTATTCATTTTCTTTACATTTCTTGTGGTTGTGTTATCTGGATTTGGGTTTGATGCTGTGTGCAAACATTCATATTTACACATGATCAGAATTTTTTTTTAATTCCGGTGGTACCCGGAAGCAAAGGATTAGTTAGAAAGAATTTAAAAAAATACAAAAGGGAAAAAAAAGGGACCGGACAATAATATAAATAAAGGAGTGGAAAACCACCTTTGACTCCCATCCTGGTTGCTTTCCGAGCTGGAGGAGGTGTCGTTGATGTCAGTGAGGTGTAAACTCATTTTGCCAATTTATTAAGGGCATGGGCCCATCTGGCATACCCCAGCTCATCTCATGTTACCTCATAGTGTAATGATGGCTTGTAATGTGAGCTTATGTGTGTGTGTGTGTGTATTTACATGTCAATTTTTTGTTAAGCACAACATTCATTTATTTGTTTATTTATTTTATTCATTCATCTGCTATACATGCTTATTTTCTAACTTGGCTTTATGGGGGTCCACTGCCAAGCCGAGTTCACATAGGGCGAAAGGCAGGGGTACAACCTGGACAGGTCGCTAGTCCATCGCAGGAGTACAGGTTGTAGATTACTATATTTGATAGTACTGTAAAGTAACTATCTAACTTTAGTGATTATGTGTTAGAAAAAGTCAGAGATAAAAAAAAGAAAGAGAGAGAGAAGAAAAAAAGGGTGAGAGAGAGAGAATGATAAATAGAGAGAAAATTCACCTGAGGGAACAACCGGTTAATAGAGGGCTGGGGCGGTGAGATTATGTGACTCTGTGTCGCGATTGGCTAGAAGGAGGGGCTTACTCATTGTGTTATGATTCAAATTTTCAAGTATAGAAAGTTTTTTCCTTGCTCTTGACTTGTGCCCTCATTGCCTTCTAAGGGCTCAGCGATAAATTTAACAAGACTTGTTTGAATTCTCTGTTGCTTAGGTGATTCGAGTGCATTTGCAATAAATTAAAGAAAACACACTGGGATTTTTTAAATGTCTGGATAGATTATTCCAGTTAAATACCTAAATAAGTTTAACAAATACAAAACTAATGTTTTATAAAGCTCTTAGTATGTAAACATATTAAAGTGTTATGGCTTAAGATTTCAGGAATGTAACGCTGACAATGTGCCACATTTAAGAAAAGTTTTTTTTTTTTTTGCTATACTTTTACAGCAGTTTCATGGGATTTTGTTATTTTTGAGCAAACTAAACAATTAGTAAAACTTAAATAATTTTAAAGTGCCTAAAGCACAGATTTAAAAGGAAACTAGCAGTATTAACAGCCAGTTTAATAATTAGCCATGCAATTATTTAAGCTTTGTGACATGAAAGCGTCACAAAGCTTAAATAATACTTTGTGTTGAAGTAAAATATATAATCTGATCAGTGAAACTGTGTGTTGCCAAAATACCAGGCAAAAAACAAATGAATCGGCTCTGTTTGTATAAAATTTGACTGCGGTGCAGAAAAGCTTCGCGGTGGGTCTTCCAAGCATTTTTATCATTTCTGTTTGTGGCCATAGAAGGATATATAGCTTGGGGTTGGGCAAACTTTTGGCCTTGTGGGCCAAAATAGGTTCGGAAGGGGCCGGAAGAAGACAGGACGGATAAAGTGTTTGCATGCACTGGCTGTACTTTGCTAACCCCTGATTTAGCTGAAATAACCTAAACAATGCCTAAAAAAAGGTATTTGCTAGTGTGTGTAGTGTTGAGCATTAAACAACTTTTGCCTTGAATGTCTATTTTTCTAAAAATGTGATGTGACACAGAAACAAGCTGTCTGACTCACACACATATGTGTTAATGATAGCTATCAGGATAAAATGTTATCGCTTGCTAGTTTATTGTACTTGACATTTGTTTATCCTGTAATCTATTGGTAATACGACATAAAGTTATATGACTTGATTAAAGTAACACAGTTTAAGATAATATAAATGATTTAATGATTTTATGATTTTATGACTCGTATGGGAAACCTAATAAAATTTTGAGTGCTGTAGTGGCAGGTCTGTCATGGAGTGTTTTTTTTCCTGCGCTACTGAAGTCATCACTTGTACTGTTAAGTATCATGTTAGTGATTTATAGCACCACAGGGGTCTTGTTGTGACAGCCTGAGCACTGCCCTACCTTTCACCTCTGCAGTCTGCCTATTATTGGGCTAAATCCAGCAGCTGAAAGAGTTAAATATAGACTCTGGACACACAGAGAGACACATATGCTCTTGGTATCAAACAGGCAGTTGTGTCACTTGATGTTTAAACTTTAATTAGTTTTTTAGTTTTTTTTTTCACAATACTTTTTTCTCATGCTTAAAAAGATAAATAACTATTTCTGGTGTGATGCTGCTTGACTCAAAACAGTGCTTCTAGAAATAAAGAAATATAGTAACTTATGTTAAACAAAACAAGCTAGTCTATCAGTCACAGGGCGGCACAGAGGCGTAGTGGTTAGCACTGTCATCTTAAATCAAACTGTGTGCATGTTCCACCCGTGTTTGCATGGGTTTACTCCATGCACTACGGTTTGCCCCCACATCCCGAAAACATGTATATTAGGTAAGCGAGAGAAAAGTATGAGTGTGAAGTCGACAAGAAAATAGCCTGGGTGCTAGTATGGTGTTAATCGTTAATGAATAAATTAGTCATGTTGTCTTTGAAGGTAAATGGCAATAGAGTAAACAATAAACTGAGACTGGAAGTGGTGCGGAAGTGGTGGCACAATGTTTATGGTGCTGGATTGTTAGCTGGAAGAGCAGGGTACTGCCAAGCTGCCACTGTTAGGCCCCTGAGCAAAACCCTTAACCCAATGGCTTAGTTGTATAAAAGTTGTTTTAATGTAATTGTTGTATTAATGTATTAATGTTATGCTCAGTATTTGGACAAAAGGGCTCATCATCAGTGAGGTAAGATTGTGCGTTTGGTATATCAGCTGCCATGTGTGTACCAGCATGTGGAATAACAGCACTATATTGCTGTACACAAAGACAGATGGGAAGCATAGCAATAGAGGAATGTAATAGATACTGATGTCTGACATGGGCCTGTTTTACTCATCGTCGCTTTAGTTCTCACTGCTCACAGCTGCTGTTGTTCTTTAGTTGGTAGCCTGCTGGATCTCACATAGCTATTGAATACATGCTTTACATGAACATACATTAGTCAAAGAAATATTTTATCATATGTGTTTAGATTAAATAGAAGTCTTTTTTTACAGATTCAAAAGTCAGAGCTCTGTTCAAACTTCTGCTTTAATGATGGAAGTGTAAAATGTTCACTCTGAACCTTGACACACTCGTATTTTGTACGCTTTACATGGATATTAATTACATATATAACCTGAAAAAGAGTGCTTTGATTAGTGATATAAGACCTATCTTTAATTACAGAAAATATCTACAACCACTCAACGCTGTGTGAGTCACTGGTCACTGATGGGTTATGTTCTCAGTTGGCCATAATGCATTACAAAGAAATGATTAAAGCATTTGGAGAAGAAATTAAATTAGGAGAAGAAAGAAAATAATTTATTTATAGCTAAAACTCCATTTATACAATTTATTCTTTATTATAATTAAATAAAGGCAGCAAGGTGGCTGAGTGGTTATTGACTATTGCCCCTACTTTATGCCGGTTTTCAACGCTAGGTTGATTGGTGATTCTACATTGCCCATAGGAGTAAGTGTGAGTGCCTTTTACCCTTTAGAGAGCTGGGATAGGGTCCAGCAGAGGCCCATGACCTCAAATTAGGGAATAAGCAGATGTAAAAGATGAATGAATAAATGACTAAATTAATGAACCATTTAATAACGATCCGAATATGAGTGCTTTTTTATCACTCTTACTTTCCAATATACAAGCGGAATGAGATTTCTGTGGTATCAGTGATTTCATGTTTAGGTTTTAGCGTCTGTTATTGGAAAATATGGATTTGGTTCCTAGCATTGCTATATTGTTTTGTGAGACTTCGCGGACCTTAAATGATTCAACTGGGAAGTCAGAACATACTATTGTCTTCAAATATCTACAAGTTGTACAAAGGCTAAGAGAATTGTTTGAGATTCTAATACATACTTTACCACTTATGATTTTTTCCAGGTTCATTATTTAAACCCACGCTAATCTCAATCTCAGACCACATGTTTAAGTTCTGTCTTGCTGTTTGTCAGGGCAGCATTTACATCTGATTAACTAAATATAATCCCTTGCAGATGGACTCCACAGAGTAACAGCACTCTGCACCCTCCGTGTGACCATCATAACGGATGACATGCTGACTAACAGCATCACAGTGCGCTTGGAGAACATGTCCCAGGAGCGTTTCCTGTCGCCACTGCTGGGTCTGTTTACTGAGGGTGTGGCAACTGTCCTGTCAACAAGCCGTGATGGTGTCTTCATCTTTAACGTGCAGAATGACAGCGATGTCAGTGGCAGCATTCTCAATGTAACCTTCTCGGCCCTGCTTCCAGGCGGCACCCCTGGCCGCTATTTTCCCTCTGAGGAGCTTCAAGAGCAGATCTACCTGAATCGCACACTGCTACGCCACATCTCCAGTCAGAGCGTGCTGCCTTTTGATGACAATATTTGCTTGCGGGAACCCTGTGAAAACTACATGAAGTGTGTATCAGTTCTGAAGTTTGACAGTTCACCCCCTTTCATCGCATCTGATACCATGCTGTTTCGTCCCATTCACCCGATCAATGGTCTACGGTGTCGCTGCCCGGCCGGTTTTACAGGTGATTATTGCGAAACAGAGATCGACCTGTGCTACTCAGGACCATGTCGCAACAATGGACGCTGCAAGAGTCGAGAAGGTGGCTATACCTGCGAGTGTTCAGAAGACTTTACTGGTGAGTTAGGAGTCACATTTAGATTTGTAATGCTCTAAGCTATTTAACAATTTGTCCGTAAACAAACTGGTTTATTTTTGCAATCATAAATAATTATTAAATATATATTAGGATGACATGGTTGCTTAGTGGTTAACACTATTGCCTCAAAGCAAAAAAAATGGGGGTTTTGATTCTGGGGCTAGGGGTCTTTCTGTGCCGATTTTGCATGTTCTAAATGCCAATTTTAATTCTAAATTGGCCATAGGAGTAAGTGTAAGTGTGTGTGTGTGTGTGCATGTATGGCCCTTATATGGACTGGCAACCTTTCCAGTGTGTACCCTTCCTGCCTTTTGCCATTAGAGAACTGGGATGGACTCCAGCAGACCATGTGATCATGATGAGAATAAGCAGGCTAGAAGATAAATAAATGAATTAAATATATATTATATATTTTCATCATCTGTACCCGCTTATTCCCGAACTTTCCAGGGTCACGGGTTCTGCTGGAGCCAATCCCAGCACACATAGGGTGAGAGGCAGGGGGGGTACACCGGTTAGAGTCACCAATCAACCTAATGCACATGTTTTTGGACTGTGAAATGAAAACCGGAGTACCCAAAGGAAACCCACGCAAGCGCGGGGAGAACATGCAAACTCAGCACAGAAAGACCCCGTGCCCTGGATTCGAACCCAGGACCTTCTTTTTATGAGGTGACTGTGCTAACCACGGCGCCACGGTGCTGCCCTATATTATATATAATATTATATATTTTATATAATATATAATATATAATATGAAAGAAATAAATACAAGTCAGTGGAATTTGAGAGGTTAGGCTAAAGAAAAATATTAATTCTAGACACAAGCATAAATTACAATTAAATTAGGCCATGCAAACTCCACACAGGACCCTGCCTGAAAATCAAACTCAGGACCTTTTTTCTGTGAGGCAACAGTGCAAACCACTGTGCTGCCTAGATATCGATAAGTCTTAATGAAAATATTTTTGCAGGATTATTTTCCATATTTTCCAGTCGACTAGCCTGTAGTTTAATCGTTGGGTTAATGTATGGCCTTTTCTTTTAGCCTTAAACCAACCTTCATCTCTTCACTTCCTTATCAGGGATAGTTATAATTTATAAGCATTTTTTCTGCCTATTGTAATTGCACCTTGTGCTTTGAAGGTCACAGTTCAATTACAGGTAGTCTGTGGTCATTATAGCATCGATGACAGGCTGAGCCTTGGATGTCTACCTGTTGCTCTCGATCTCACATTAGAGTGAAATAGATCCATGTAATTTCCACACAGAAAGGATTATAGTGAGGAAAGCACAGGTTATTACCAGTAAAGCGACGGCGATCCTGTCCCCTTCTTCAGCACATACCTGGCCCTGTCCAGATCTTGTCAGGATAATGGTTGACATATAAGCCTGTGAGGTTGAAAGTCCATCTCGGAAGCTAGGAGCACTGGAGCCAGCCAGAATATGTCTATTTGATGAGCTAAAGTAAAGTCAGCTTTGTTTTGGAGCCAGGGAGTCAAAAGGTTATTATAATATTATAAAGTAACATAGGTGGAATCAATTTAAAAACATAGATATTTAGAAAGATATATAAAAGAGATTGCATCATCATTTATTGAGCTTATTCCAGCACACATAGGGCAAGAGGCAGGGGTACACCCTGGACAGGTCGCCAATCCATCGTGGGGACACACACAACTACACGCACTCACACTTACTCCTATGGGCAATTTCAAATCACCAATTAACCTCATGAACATGTTTTGAACTTTGGGAGGAAACCCGAAGACCCTAAGTACAGGGAGAACATGCAAACTCCCAAGAATCGAACTTGCAACTTTCATGCTGTGAGGCGATCGTGCTAACCACTACACCATCGCACCGCCCTCTCATTTATGTATTTATTTATTAAAACAATAAGACTTTAAATGAGTGGAAACTGGTTAGATAGAGAGATGGATAGATAGACAGATGGATAGATAGACAGATAGATAGATGAGTGGAAACTGGTTAGATAGACAGATGGATAGATAGACAGATGGATAGATAGACAAATGGAAAGATAGATAGATCATGTTAGTTCATGTTAGAGGTTATTATATTGGTAAAAAATAGCATAATTGAATGTTATTTTTTGACATTATCGACTTCTATGTTACCCACTTGTTCTTAACTAGCTTTTGCTGTTACTCAGGTGAACACTGCGAGGTAAATGCTCGCTCGGGCCGCTGTGTACCAGGTGTATGCAAGAACGGAGGGAAGTGTGTGGACCTCCTAGTGGGTGGCTTTATCTGCCAGTGTCCATCAGGCGAGTACGAGAAGCCCTACTGTGAAATGACCACACGCAGTTTCCCAGGACAGTCCTTTATCACCTTCCGGGGTCTGAGACAAAGATTCCACTTCACCGTCTCTTTTATGTAAGTGCTTTAAAATTCTGCCCCTCCTTAAGGTAACTATGCAACCCTGCCCATGTTTTTGCACAGCTTGCATGCCGACATGCCTTTCAGACAGTGAAATTATGATTTATGGATTAGCCAGGTTGCAGAAAAAAATTAGAAAACAAAGAGCAGCTTTTGTCTGCTTCTAAGACATGTAGAGACACATGCTTTGTCATTGTTCAGACACTGATGCACTAAGAGGCGAATTGCTTCAGTGATACCTATAGAATATACTAAGACCAAGTAATGGACAGTACTTCTTGCATCTGCATCAGTGTGTGAAGATTTTGAGCAACATACCGGGATCTAATGAAATAACATTGAATACTTTAAGCATTAAATACGTATTATTATTATTATTATTATTATTATTAACAGGCATGTTTTAGACTGTTAGTCTAAAACATGGGGGGGTAAATTTAGGATCATTTTCTAAAAAAAAAAAAAACAGAAATCAAACAAATAATACATACTGTTTACAGATATACACTGTGACATGAAATGATAATTATGAGGATGTACTATGAATAACTTTCTGTAAGTTTGGGGTGAGGTGTGGGGGTTGGACAGTAGGGGTAGGGTACTGTTCATTAGGCTGACTGCATTGGGGAAGAAACTATAATTATAGTTTATTACCAATTTTCTATCTAATTTTTCTTACCAATAGTTGCAGATCTAATATATGTAAGAACAAAAACTTCTTGTATTGATTTAATTTAAACAGCCAAGAAAACTTCTTCAAGTTGGGAGAAGACTACTTAGTCAATAATGTGTGAATATGAATAAAATTTAGGTTAAAGTTTTTATTAATTTTTTAAATAAATATTTGTCATGTATTATTACATAGTATGTTAAAGAAATTAATTTATGTAAATTAATAATTATGTAAAGTTCTTCAGCGGTCAAAGGTAATCTGTTAAATGTAATAAACGTCAAAGAAGGGTCATTAGTGAAATATGTGTGCTCTCATGCGCTGTATAATAACAGGATGGGGTTGGTGTTGAGAGAGCATTATCAGTGTTTTGTTTGGTTGGCTGGGTCTTCCTGCAGTGAACCTCTTTTCCCAGCTGCTCCCTGACTCGTCTGCCCTCACCACACCCATGGCAGAAAAGCCACTTCCCCTCTTAAGATTATTGGTCTTAAACTTAGTTCACATGCATCTTCATGTTAGTGTTAAGCTCCATGATTAATGCTCAAGCTGATGTTATTGTATTGTTTATTGTTCTTTTTTTTTACTATTTCAGGTTTGCTACACAAGAGAGAAACGCCCTGCTTCTTTACAATGGCCGATTTAATGAGAAGCACGACTTCATCGCTGTGGAGATAATCGAGGAACAGATCCAGCTCACCTTCTCAGCAGGTGGCTTTCTTATGTGACATTAAGTCAAAGTTTTTAGCTGTTACATGGCATTCACCTACATGCTATCATATAAGTGCCCCATGTGGTTACTGGATAAACAGTCACTGTTCAGTAAGCAATAATACACAACGAGGTGTCGAGGTATTTCTGTGTCTCTGTTAATGGAAAAAGAAGTTAATTTAAAGCCTGATTTATGTTCTGGAAAGGTTAGGTTGTAAATTGACCAGTAGAAAAAACATGCTCACCATATTCCAGGACCACATCACATTCTTTGGCTTGTATAGACATGAAGTATAACAAGCAGATATACCAAAAAATATAGTTTGTGAGAAGTGGTAGGTGGAGAGTGATCAGTCTTGTAATGAAAGTAAATGTAAGTCACTTTAAATAAGAATATCTGCCAAATGCCATAAATGTAAATCTTATTGTAAGTGGTAGTTTAGTGGTTAAGGGCTCAAAATGCTTATTGGAATATCAGGTTTTAATTTCTAGCACCACCAATTTGCCAATGCTTCCTTCTAAGGAAGGCCCATCAATCTCCAGTCACTCAATTGTATTAAAAGAAACAAGTGTAAGTTGCTCTGGTTAAAAGTCTCTGCCAGATGCTGTAATTAGCTGAACATAGTTAATTGTAGATGTGAACACAAAAATGTTTGTACGGAAGTGGTGGCTCAGTGGTCAGAACATGGGTTTGATTCCAAACACCACTATAACCCTCAACTGCTCCATGTGAATCAATCATGTTTACTACAGATGTCCTCTGTAAGCTTTACTAAATAGACAAGAAAATTCAATAATTCAAAATAAATACATTGTTACACCTCTTACGCAAACGCTTAAAAATTCCAGTTAAAAAGTTTTTAACATTTGTAGGTAGGTGGGGGTGGGTTGGGGTTACCATGTAAATGTTGTTGCTTAACGAAGCAGATGTCTTCCTTCATACCCCACCCCCCAAAAATACTGTTTGCTTTCAGTATCTAAATAAGAAAAAGGCTTAATTGCACAGTACAGTTAAGGGCAGTTTACAGCACTTGGACTTTGACTTGGAGGGTGTAGGGTACAAAATGCAAATATGAAATATACAAAATCAGTAAGGCATCGTAGCAACGTAGATGTTTGTTCTTGAAATGGAAGCCAGCAAATATAAAACAAAATCTTAAAACCAATATAAAACCGCGAATCCAGACAAAGTAGACGGCACTGAATAATCAAGGCAGCCATCTGTGGTGCCATATAGGAGAACATTTATGATGCGGTGTAGATTTTAAATGAGCTTTTTGGTTTTTTTAGAATAATTAGTCTTAAATTTGTCAGTTTTACATCCATGTGTAAAGCCCAAATCCTATGAGAGCTAGGATGAGATAAGCAACCTCAAGGGTGTTTTTACCATAAAATGACATTACATTTCAACCAAAGAAACAAGAAAACCCCTCTAAGTGTTTTTCGAGGAAGCATGCAAACTAAAAAGCCTTACACAATGAGCTGGTTACTGTTTACTGACTCTTTAGAAATCCCAGCCAAGGAGCTCCTGCCTTTAGTAAATATGCTGCTAATTCCAGTGTAAATCTCTGTTGGTGGTGTGCACAACTAAGTGAAAAGGGTCTATTGATAAGACAGAAATGGCTGCCACTTACAGTCATGATGGATTGCAGCTCGCTTTGCCTTTACACGACTTCTTCAACATAATCTTCAACATATCACAAAGACATTTAGGTGACATGCCAGAAAAGACGATGTAATTTATTGAGGAAAGTTTTATAATTACACTGTTTGTACAATGTATACGGTAATTAAGGTTTTGTCTAATTTGTCTTCTAAATAAAAATATGTATCTGTTTTGTTTTTCCTCAGGAGAGACTAAAACTACAGTGGCTCCATTCATAGCTGGCGGTGTTAGCGATGGGCAGTGGCACTCTGTTCAACTCCATTATTACAACAAGGTAAGAAACTTACTGTCCTATTACTGCCAAGGTTTCGCTTGCTGTACACTGTCTGTACATTAATACACAGAGGGCTTTAGTGAAAGAATTAGCAGCACATTTACAGCATTTGTTAGACACCCTTATGCAGAGTGACTTACAATTGAGCAATTAGGGGTTTATGGGCATTGCTCAGGGGCCTCAGTGGTGGCTTGGTGTTGCTGGGAATCGAACCCCGGTATTAGTATAACATCCTAACCACTAGCCACCACTTTACAATAGGTACACTGTACAATAGGTGACTTACAGGTCTGAAGTGAAATGAAAAGTAGTCTGTTAAAAATACTGTTACATACACACAGCAGTTTGTCACAGCATTCAGTAACTCCTTTTTTTCAAGTTTAATCTTAAAATAAAGACCCAAATACCCATTTGTTAGTTTTACAGCTTAACTAATTAATCTGAGTATTGCAGTATGTATTCTTCTTCTCCTTTCGGCTGCTCCCATTTAGGGGTCGCCACAGCGAATCAC
>JAOTQW010000012.1:1548507-1559128 GCA_026260075.1 Sisor rabdophorus
GACACATTTCTCCACCCATTCCAACCTGCTTGCACTCGCTTCTTCACCTCTTTTGTACACTCTCCTATTGCAGTATGTATTAAACCTATCAAAAAATAGTATATAATATTTGATATGATTACCTAATTGGTTAAATATGCAAATGAAATGTCACATGATTTTGGGAGTATAAAAACAATTATTTATGGGAAGACTCCGCAATATTCATTGGTTTTTTTCCGCCCAAAAAATCAAGCGCTTTTTTAAAAAGATATTTTTCTTAAATTTTCACAATTTGCAAAGCACAGTTACTAAATAAAAGTCCACTAAATTTATATTTAAAATAAAAAAAAAATGCTCGGGTATGATTCATAATAACTAGGAGAGTATTACTCTAAAACTAATTTTTTAAAATAAGAATAGAGTACAGAGGAGAGGTCCACAGTGTGTTTTGTCTGGCGGTTAGTTATCAAACATAAGCATAAAGCCTGCTAAGCTTACGCATTAGGAACATGAAGTGCACTCAGCTTTCCTGTAGTTCAAAGCACCATACTGTTAGCTAAGCAAGCACGCTAAAGAAAAAAACTTAAAAGAGGATTATTATTATTATTTTTAATATTATTATTATTCTCAGCAGGAGTATAATCTGCTTTTTAAATTTGGAAGCCAGAGTTTTGTGTTGTAGGGACAGATCTTCTATGTTTAACTGGCTATAAGTCCTTGTATACAATATAAATAAAAGAATTAAGGTCAGAAAGAAAGGTTAGGTTTTATACTACAGCATATTTAAGTAAAATAGTAAAAAATGGCTGGCCCTGTAATGGACTGGCAAGGTCTCTGGGAGCTGGTATAGGCTCCAGCAGTCTCCTTTGACCCCGAATTAGGGAATATGCAGGTATAGTAGATGAATTAATATATGAATATTCCAGATTTTTATGTTATGTCAAAGGCTACATACATTTTTACTGAGAAAATATTTACATAGAAATAAAAATCCAATCATACTTGCAAGTATTATTAAATTAAAAGGCTAAATAACAGGATGCCAACTAAAGACTTTGTTATGGATAAAGATCAATAGAGCAAAATCATCTTCCGTCACCGCGCCACCCAATAGAGCAAAGTCTTTTCGCTTTTCACTTACAGAAGCCACAGGTGTTTTTTACTAGCCAATGAGTCCTGCACCTTCTAAGCCGACAATTTTAGCAGCCAAACTCATCATTGTGCCACAGGCCTGAACCGCCACTCATGAAAGCCCTGGCTCGAAATAGTTCTTTTTATTCCCATGCATAAAAAGCTAAAGAATGCATTCTACTGTCAGTACTCAGTACAAGTAAACGTTTATAAGATTGCTCATGAATGCAGGGTCAGTTATATTTTTTTGTAGCTCTCAGAAACTGAGAACATAAATTACAGAGCAATTCTAAGAGAGGAAGAGACAATGAGGTGTTCTCATGTTCCAGTTTCTGGCAAAGGTGCATGTTCACATCCTGTTAAAAAGTTGAAGCATGCTTTCCTGTTCTGACTTTAAGTGGTAGGGGAGTTGGTGGAACCGGTTTACCAGCCATAGAGCGTTTATTAGTTCGTAAACTCTGGCAGCATTGAAAGGCTGATAGGGTCAACATAATAAAATAGTTTATTTTTAAGAGGCGAATGACTGTTATCCGCACAAGTCACTAAAAACACAGTCACACAGGCTACAGGTTGCTTTAAGGTTGTGGCTTTCCATTTTCTAGAAGTGTGTCTAGGATGACCTTCTCATTAAAACTATTGAGCTTGATATTCATGTTGCATGTTTGGGTGAACTGGTGGGTTATGTGTTTAATCAAGTATTTATTTATAATAATTAAATACTGTTTTTAATAGGGCATAAATCATTTCACACACAAATTGTTTCCAAGAGAAAAATTAGGTATTCATCTTGGTACTCTTGGTTTATTTTATATAGATGGATGAATAAGGGCTGGGGGATGTTTGGAAGGTTTGGGGGACTTTAGTTACAAACGGTTAAAAACCACTGCTCTATACCATATACTGTATGTGTAAGTCCACATAACATGATGTTTATGCTGGCTTGTCAAAGGTTATTCAATCTGGTGTTTAACTATTAATGCCTCCACCGTTTTTCATTTATTTCATTATTTAGTTGTTTTTTTAGTGTTAGTTAGTTTTTCAATATTATTATTATAAAGTAAGTAATGAAATATGTAGGGTGGCACGGTGGTGTAGTGGTTAGCACAGACACCTCACAGCAAGAAGAGGTTAGATTCCTGGGCAAGGGGTCTTTCTTTCCAGTTACTCTGATTTTTACTCACAGTCCAAACATTACATTAGGTTAATTGGTGATTATAAATCTCACATAGTAGTGAGTGTGTGTGGTTGTTTGTGTGGCCCTACGATGTCCATGTGTGGCCCTACGGTAGCCTGGTGACCTGTCCATGATGTACCCTTGCCTCTCACCGTATGTGTGCTAGGATAGGCTCCAGCAGAACCCTGTGACCCAGAGTAAGGGAATACGCGAGTAGAAAAGAAGAATAAATGAATGAATGAATGAAATATATAAACGTTTTTTCCTGTTTCGTTTTACATTTATGCACTTGACCCTGAAATGCCAACTGCCGCTAATTTTAACTTAATTTATAAGTTAACTAAAAAAAAGAGGAATGCGAGAAAAACAGGAAAACTCAGACGGTCACAAGTACGGTGACACCAGTATTACGAGTGACAATTAAACAGTGAGAAATTTTTCTCACCATCAATATCCTACTAAGATATCCAACTAGAATAGATTACAAATATATAACAAAATAAAACATTATTTTAATTAATCAGGCATTTTATACAGCTATGGAGAGTGAAAATCATCTTAGAACATTCAGTGGTGAACCCGGAATGTTGAATATTTTGAAAACAATAGCTGGTCTATTTGTAGCCTCAGATTGTTCTTAGGTGAGAGGGGAGACTTTTATTGTGCATATGAGATGGTTTTTTTTGCTCATCTTAGGTATGATGATAAGGATGATGATGAATAGAATAGCATATCTATAAAAGTGGACAGTGATACCATAGCTTTTCAGTAGGCTATATAATTTGGACCTTCACACACAGTGTGCAGCTTTCTGACACACACGTACACAGACTGCAATTTGGCTTTTTATAGGCTATCCAGGTAGACACTCCTCATTTTTTGAGCATCTTTTTTGCTGCTGCAAGCCCACAATGCAGGGCCAAAGAGGTTTGTTTGATGTTATCTTAAAAAGCTTAGCAAAGATTATTTACTAAGCTAATGTTTAAAAAGGACCTTCTTTATTGCACTGCCTCTGATTTATGGGGCTAAAGGGTGGACATATAACGGTTCCCTCTGGGAAGTACCGCTGTCTCTGTCCTGACTCCAAAAGGGCAGGGTTCATGCAGTAACAGGCACACACTTGCTATTTAGGATCACTAAGTTTGCTAAAGCCGTAGAGATGTGAATAATCAGAAAATTTCTCTTTGGAATAATTTGCCTTTCCAATAAAACTATCTAAAAAAAAAGAAAGATTTTTACTTGTAGTGATAGTGTTTACCACATATCTATCCTCATTTTCAGTTATGATATGTTACATAAAAAAGCCATTGTTCTGGCATTTCCACTCTAATAAAAAGCGCATGACATCCTGACAGCAAAATGTCTTTTTTTGCATGGAGTTGGGATTGGGTTACACAGAGATCCTCCAGATTCCCAGACAGCTCTGTTGCCCTGCGCTTACCTCAGAGATCCTCTAGCTAATGTTATAGCAGACGAACAACAGTTTTTCTATCATTGGCTTTTTCATTTATTCATTTTTCACTTGTTGGTCTTTTACTTTATTTTATTTCATTTGTGTGACTGACACCTGAAGTTTAACTTTTATGTGCAGCATCTACCTACATATTGTTACTCCTGTTAAAGAGCTTACATTAAAAATAAATGTAAAAATAAATTAAATAGGAGATTATCATTAAACCACACTTTTTAATTTAAGATTTTAGCTTTGGTATTTTTACCAGATTTATTTTGTTTAAAAAGTTTTAGAAATAGTTTTCTATAATATTTTTATTACAATTTATACTGGCGTCTTGAATTATGAGTGTCCCAACTAACAAACTTTGAGTTGCGAGATAAAATACGTGAATTGGGATTCAAAAATTGAGATTTGACATAGAAGTAGGATTTGACATACGAGTAATTTGAGTTACGATATCCGTCACAGAACTAATTAAACGCATGTTTATGAGTTACGACACTCCTGTAGTTGGTTTTACATGTTGTGGTCCCACTGTAATCACATAAATATAAAAAAAAAATGTTAATCTGACACTGTAATATTTTACTTCTTTAAAATGAAGTAGTACTATATTTAATCATTAATATCCCTTCTCCCGTTCATTGTACACAATAGTTCATGTGCTTTTAAATCAAGAGTGGTACAACTTTGGTTCATCCTCCACCTTAACCGAGCTATAGTGCTATAATGCATGTGATCCTCCTGATACATTGACACCTTATATGTGTACCTACTGGCACTTAATATACTTAATACACTTAATATATATATTAAATACATTGACTGCTCTCCATGTTTTTGTAGCGAGACCAACAATGGTGACATTCTCTTGTGAGTTTCTCCCAGACGTCAATAAGAAGTGTGTGGGTGTGTTCTTGTTCTCAGGAGTAATTATACAAAACACACCCACAGCAAAAAAATTTATAAAACAGCTATAACAAAGTAATGTATTACAGCAAAATATTTTGTTTAACCCAGTATTTATTTCTAAAATAGTTTGTTTATTTTATTGTATAATTAAGTATGCTCTATTTTGCATATGATAATAATAATTTGGTGTCAAATGTAATTTCACAATGAGCGTTCAGTTGATGCTACTGTATAAAAAGCCTCACTAGAAACTGGCCAATTATGCACCTGCTGCACATTGCTACTTATAGGGCTATACTGTAGACGTTTTACAGGCACACAAGCGTGTCTACCGGCAATCGTGGCCTTGAATTTAAACCTCTGCACATGCTGTACATACAGTTTTAGGAGAGGGGAGAGAGGCCTTAGTATGGACTTTAATTGAGCCTTTCTCTCTCATGGTCTACCCAGGACAGCCTGCACCTGCTGGACGCCAGTGGTGTGCTGCGTGTCCCACTCTATACAGCCTGGCTGGAGCTCACCCATAAGGAGGTACAGTGGCCTAGTCTAGCTCTAGCTCTGTGGTGGCGGTACTGCTAACCTCTGGCTCTCTCCCTTTTGCCACATACACTACATTTAATGCCTTGATGGCTGCCATGGGTAAGATCTGATTAAGACTGAAAGGGTAGACTGAAACTAAAAAGTGTTAGGTTCACAGTGTCTGACTAGTACTTCACTGTTCTGACTTTTACCAAGAATGTGCAGAAACGCCAATAGGGCCATCATGTCATATCATATAGGGTTGGAAGCTTGCCAAGATTCATTTTTATCTAGCTGCTGTTGAGGCATGCCGTCCATTTGATCACACCGGTGTGGGTGATTGATTGTTGGCAGTGATTGACGTTTCTCTCAAAGCTTATTAAATTTTTTGTAATAGGTAAAGTATTTGAAATATCTATTTGTGGATCCAAGAATAATTTGGCTTTCTATAGTAAGTTGCAGGTAACAGGGCTTTGTATGAACTGGTCTGTGTAATAATTCTGCTCTTATAATATGAATAATGCTAATAAAAAAGTGTGGTGAAAAAGTGTTTTTAGTAGTAGTAGTAGTAGTATGCATTTTAGACTAGACCAATAGTCAAATATTTAGAATTCTAATTCGTTTTGGTGATGGCTTAGTGGTTAATATTGTTGCATTACAGTCAAGAAGGTCTCGGGTTCGATTCTTGGGCTATGGTCTTTCTGAGTTTGCATGTTCTCCCTGTGCCTGTGTGGGTTTAATCCAGGTTCTCTGGTTTCCTCCCACAGCCCAAAAGCAGGCTGATTGGTGACTCAAAGGCATGAGTGTAAGCCTGCCTTATGTGTGCTAGGACAGTTTCCAGCCAACGCAGATGACCCGAAGTTAAGGAGGAAAAATTAGAGAACAAATGAAAATACATTAACAAATTTTCATTTTTCATCTAATATTTTGGTTTATAAGACACTGTAGCTAGTGAATTAGTATTGTTGTAGTCATTCATGGAGAAGCTTTGGCAAAATAGCGGACTGTATAGATACAGTATATACTAATTTTCAGGAATAGCTAAACACCTGCAGATTTATGCATTAATCAGTCAGACCTAACTTTAAAAAATCAACGGTCTAGTTTTTTTCTAGGAGAATATTCGTTTGGTCATGAGTTTAGACAACAGATAAAAAAGAGAGATGGAGAGCAGAGGAAAGTGACATGCAATTAGAACGATCACACCCCACATAGGAAGGAAACATTATGTCATATCGGGAAACACAGCTGTATTATGAAAAGCCTTACACTCTGAAGAGAACTCTGGTAAGAATCAGAAATACATTTCACTGAGAGAATGATTGTCACTATTTTTAGATCGTGAATATGCGTGTTGAAAGATATATAATGCCGATGATATTGTTATAGTGTGTGAAGAGATAAGCCTTAGCGGAATTATGCACATGAAGTACTTTTTTTTTTCTTTCGAAAATTAAGTGTTTAATTTAATTTTTTATTTGTGTGTTATTAAAGATTAAATTATGCAGACATGAAGAATTAAGAGTTATTTTTTAAGAATCCAGACTGGAAGGTAAACAGCCTACAGCTAAGCTGTAAAGTCGAGTAACTATCAAAAACCACCACCAACCACAGAGAAAGTGTTACTTCTCAATATTTGAGTTGGCACATAGGAAGTACTTCTGTCATCCTGTATTAAGCTTTACAAAATTTATAAAGGATACATTCACTAATTTGACTGACACATCTGTGGGTTTGTTGCGAAAAGGTCTAGGTAACAGTTTTACCAAATAGGGCCCATTCTACTTAGAGTATCCATGCATATGTGTATGTATCAAAATCAGGTGATCCGATAATGGAATTTTAACACGAGTCTGGTCAAAGGCATTTATCTGATCTAATCTAAAGCTCATGTCATTTTGAACATTTAATCTGCTGATGATTATGTTGTCAGTCATTTCACAGCGTTCGTGCCAAAGGCATGTGTTCTCACAGCACTGGCACCTGTCACTTCACACTTGTGTATACATGTCTGCAAACATACAGAATTCAGTCATGTAAGAAAGTTTTTGTGTACTGTTTTTACGGCATTCAGTACTATGGTATGAAAGTTTTTTGTACGTTGCTGACGAATGCTCATTGTGGGTTGTGTTATTGTGACATACGGTATATGACATCACTGTAGGCTAACTTAAACGTCCACTTATTATCCACTTATTATTAATACATGACAGCATAAAGTTGTAATTTAGTTTGTAATGTAATTAATTGTGGCTTAATGGGATCTATGCCAGCTCTTTTTAGATAATAATAATAATAATAATAATAGATTTTCTTAGCAGGGTAATAGAATTACAGGTCTAAATATAACAGACCATAAAGCTTCATTAAACCACAGTTACCATCTCTGAATCCCTTCGCAATAAGATCATTTTTTAAACTATTAAGAACCTGTATTTTTGTCTACTAACCATTATAAAACATCACAAATAGGGAGGAAGCATACCTGCATACAGGTGTAACTGTAAAGAGAACTTATTTTGAGCGCATGTGCTGAAAACCCCCAGCTATGCCTCTAGGTTAACCATGGTTACATGACTTGGAAGTGTGCTCAGAGGCTTTTTGTCGTTTGCTCTCACTGAAGTTTTTATTCACTAATTCAACCTGCTTCCATGTTTAATTGGTGTCCTTATGATATATTCTATCGAATCATGGTATAATCCAAAAGGGTAAAGATAGACAAAGGTCTGTTTCCCTGTTGCGGTACACCAGCAGTAATGGCATGCCCAATGCTTACTTTTTCATGTTAATCAGTATTGTCTGCTTGACATTTAATACCCCTCCTCAAGTTTGTACATAACTCATGCTTAACATTAAGGTGTGTGTGATTTATCAGTGCAAGACTGTCTCTAAGTTCTTCAGGCTCTTTTATATAGTGTATGATGAGTGACAGGAATGTTCTAAGATATTTAAGACTGGAACATGAGACATATTTTAAGAATGATTTTCATGTTTCTTGTAAGCATCACTAATGGGAGGTTTGGATGTTTTTTTTCCTGGTAAAGCACATTAGTTAAAGTGTGTGTTTGTCGGTAAGGTAAACCAGTCAGAGAGCTGAAGTGGACACTGGCTGAAACCTGAGAAGACATTGTGGTGTTTTTCATTTTATATATGTGTTAACGGACCAATTAGAAATAAATGGTGCTGTCCGTTTATGTCTCCCTGGAACATGGCCAAGCACTGATGGATAGTCTTGTTATAGTGACAAGGCTGATGTAAGGTATAGGACTGAAATGGTGGCTTTGAGAAAGGGAACATCGTCTTGCTCAGTGTCTGTCCTAAGGGTATGCTTGGCAGAGTACATGTAGGTGAGTATTTGTGTGTGTGTGTGTGTGTGTGTGTGTGTGTTTGGGGTCAGGTTGGTTGCTTTTAATTATTCACAGCTCTAGGTTTACACTGCCACAGGGTTGGTGAGGTAATGTTGTTTGAACTTTGTCTATAAAGGCTTGGGGGAGGACACCAAACACAGTCTCACACATGCTTTACTGTGATGCCAGCACCAGACATAGTGATTGTTCTATGAAGGAGGAAATGGAAGACATGAATATAGGGGAGGAAAAGAAGGCACAGGCAGCCAAGTTTCCTCAGTCTAACCCAAATAAAATCCTTTATTTTTTCTCCTCCTACAGTTCCATTTTACATGTTTCCTGTACTGACCAGCAGCCCATAAAAAGACAACGATAACACACAACTCTCTTGAGAAGCATCTGTACATTACTACATTCCATTCCTCTACACATTTTCTGGAATTAGTCAGTAATCTAACAGCGCAGTGTTACTTGTATAACAGGAGAATTACTGTAAAAGTATATTTCTCCTTGTCAGTTTTAATTGTCTTAGGTTTTTTACTCAGGCAGTTTTTTTTCCAAATCTGAGGTTTCAGCACAAATAAAAGTGTCAAATCAGAGAGTTTGTTAGAAACATGAGCTCAGGCCTTTGGGCAAAACAAGTGAAAGTCTCTAAAGCCATGCTCTTGTGTAACAACATGTAAAGATAGCATTAACCAATCAGTACTAAGGCTCTCCCAATTAATAAATAATCGCCTGTTTGCAATTATTTTACCTAACTAAGATCGTTGAATGCAGTCGCAATTACTGGACACTTTTATTAGCTATGGGGGAGCTTTATTACTTTAGTACTTAGTGCTTTTAGCCCCCTACTTTCACTCAGAGTAAGTGAGCGGAGCGGCATGATTTAAACGTTGGAATGTTGGGGTTTTCTGATGCTCTAAACTTTAATAACCTGAACTTATACGGGCAACAACCCATAATGCAGCTACAGAGAAAATTTATTAATTTATGTTACTAAACAGATAAATACCACTGACAGGACACCGGAAATTAATTTTCTTAAATACTATTCATTCATTCATTCATTCATCCTCTACACATGCTTATTCCCTAATTTGGGGTCTCAGCTGCCTGCTGGAGCCTATCCAGGTCGGCAGTCTGTCGCAGGGCCACACATACACATAGACGAACAACCGCACACACTCACACTTACTTCTATAGGCAACTTAGAACCACCAATCCACCTAATGTACATGTTTTTGAACTGTAAAAGGGAACCATAATAAATTCTATTTGAAATTGTTTGTCAAAATTACGCAGCATTTTATGTAAGACAATCACATAAAAAGTAACTTTTGAGTAATGACTTTTTACTGTTGAAGTACTAGAGTGGCTTACTGTGCTGAAGCGATCTTTGTTCTAGCTTAGCCTCTCGCTTTCTTTCTCTCTTTGTCGTTAGCTGTGGAGATCAAGTGTGTTACCATGGCTCCAGGTAGCCTAGCGCTCCCCAGAGATGTGGGTTAGGAAAAGAAGTGGGAATTGTCAACACTCAGATGAGGGAAAGTGAAAGGTGGAAAGAAAGAGGATAGGTAGGAAAAACTCTAGGCCAAAATATCACCCGAAATGCACATAGACCTGATCAAATATTTAATTTAAAAACGAAATAAAATATCAAATATAAAAATAGGATAATAATAAGATTAAGTTCCTAAAATGCACTATAAAGGAGGCCAAAGGTTTCTCTCTATTGTCAAGACAGTCTTCAGTGAGGTGTGTGTTCTTAACCCATCTGCTGCAGTAGTTCACAGTCTCTGCAGGACCCTTATGTGTTAAAGAGATTCCCCTCACCGGAGCCAACTGAAACCCTATCCAACATCTACCACTCCCTTACACCTATGCAGGAAAATATCACCATCACTCGCTGACAAATATGCAGCTGTTGAGACCACATGCCAGTCTGTGGATGTTTGTTAATTAAGCATTAGACTGAGGCAGCTGTCCTACCTACGTTATTAAATTCCATTATTAGACTGACTGACAGACAGAAACAAAGAAAGAAAGACAGACAGAGAGACAGATAGATAGATAGATAGATAGATAGATAGATAGATAGATAGA
>JAOTQW010000012.1:1882881-1893314 GCA_026260075.1 Sisor rabdophorus
TGAGCACAATAGAAGGGAACATAGAGGCCACTTTGAGGTTACAGTTATTTGTAGCACAACAGGAAAGTGGACAAAATAGGACAGCCATATTTAATACGATAATAATGCCATAATCCCACCTATTCCAGCTTTGCTGTGCTGCCTCTGAGGCATTGTTCTGCTGCTCACTGAGAAATCGAAACCCAAGCCACATTAAATTGGCTTTTAGAGAAGGGGAAAAAGAAACACCTGCTGTTTGGACATGACAGAGCAAATTTGCTAAGTGAATGTAGCTAAAAAAGATGTAGCAATTGACATTTTGGACAATTTTGGCTCAATTTTTCTGGACTATATTATTATTTTTTAAATATTGACATCATCAAAATTTTATATATTGACATCCATCGACAACAACATAGACAAATTAATTTCTTTTGGTGGTCTGAGTGATCAGTGTCCTTCAAGCTAAGTAAATTGTACCAGCACTAAATAGCCTGCAAAGTGTTGGGCAGATATTATTTATTTGGATAAACTAGCTTACCAAATAAAATTTAAACATAACAAATCATAAACATTTTGAACTATCGTGTTATTCATTGCTCCCGCTAAAATGTTTGAACAACTTTATTTGAAATTTTTTGTCTTGTGTTTTTTTTAAGCCGATTACAACAAAACACAACGCCTTCGGGAAAGTGCCGAAGCTGAAGTCTAGTAATGCTGACTCAATTTATCAGACCTCTGAAGACTCTCCTAATGGACTTGATATGGGCTGCTAAAGAATATAAGAGCTCTTGACACAGAGGCCAAAAAGAAGAAAGTAATGATAAAAACATAGTGAAATTCAGGGACCATATAACATCACTGACTATCTGGTCATGAATGGGTGTCTTAAAGGCTTGCTGGTGAATAGGCCTGATAAAACTTCCGTCTGGGAAAAGTGCTAGGGGAGAAAAAAGAGCATACAGCAGCTGTGACATTTTTTCAAGCCTAGCACAATGTCATTAACTTAAGCCTACTCTGGACCCAAGGTGTGTGCCTCAGACTTTGATCAGACATTTATTGAACCAGTCATAAAAATACTGAAAAGGATATGCCAGGTGTACTGCACTGCACCAAACTGTGACATGCTCTATCGCCAGAGGTGGGTGGTAACGAATTACATTTACCTCATTACATTTACTTGTAAAGCACATTTATAGATGTGTACTTTTACTCAATTACATTGTTATATATAATAAAAAAGCCTTTACTCTTGCTTCACTATATTTAACTGCATTTCTCTGTTACTATCAAATGGTAAAATATTCTTTCATTTATTCATTCATCTTCTATACCTGCTTATTCCCTTACTCTGGGTCATAGGGGGTCTGCTTGATCCTATCCCAGCACACATAGAACATGGACAGGTTGCCAGTCTATCGCCGGACCACACATAGACAAACAACCACACACAACCACACACACACTCACTCCTTTGGGCAAATTAGAATCACCAATCAACCTATTGTACATGTTTTTGGACTGTGTGAAGAAACTGGAGTACCCGGAGGAAACCAACACAAGCGGAGGGAGAACATGTTAACTCCGCACAAAAAGCCCCTATGCCCAGGATTCAAACCCAGGACCTTCTTTTTGTGAGGCGACTGTTCTAACAACCACACCACCGCGCCACCCATAATTAAAAATGATATATTAAATATTATTACTTGTGAGACTTTGGAGACGCTGCTTTACGAAAGGCTGCTATGATTCTCTCTTAAGTTTAGTGCAAGTTTAATTAGAAGATGAATAAGAGGAGGATGGTTGTGTTTGTGTGTGTGTGTGTGTGTTATTGGAGGAAGATTACTAGTGGTATAAAGTTTAAAAAGAAAAGTTTTATAATGTGATCTATGCTCTGGGCACCAAACAGGCACCAAACAGACATCACAGCGGACAACCTGAAAAAACATAGTGGTAAATAAAAATGGCTATATTTTTCACCTAGACTTTCTTCACATATCCCATTTTGGTAAGTCACATGTTCAGTTATGATGCAGTGCCCCTGGAAGCAAAAGTGGTTAAGGGACCCAACAGTGGACCTTGCTAAAGTCCCAACAGTGCTGAACTTGGGTTCCTGTCTTCCTTGACTTCTTTACTTGTGGGGGGTTTAAAACCAGGTCTTCCTGGTCTTCAGATCAATGTCGCCCTTTAAGCCACCATTGTTTCATTCTCAAAATGATGCATATTTTTATAAATGATTATTTATTAATTATCATTCATGTTAATCATCTGCACATTTGTATTTATTAAACAGCCAAACTTGGATCACCTGCATTCACAAAACAGTCACAAAGATGTTTTTGACACCGCAGTAAAGTGTAAAACATCCACACAAAATACAAAACAGGATTGTTTTTGTTTGTTTGTGCGACCGTGCAATTGACTGGCGACCTGTCCAGGGTGTAACCCTGACGTTTGCCATACGTGTGCATGGATAGGCTCCAAAAGACCCCTGGAATAAGCGGGTATAGAAAATAAATGAATAAAAAATAATGCTTAACCAATGATTGATGGTGTTGTGTAGTTAGCATAAAGTGTTACCGGTTTGTTTAATATAAACAGAACAGAGAGACTTGGAGGAGATGGGATGTGAAAACTCACCAGGTAGTTGTGGGAAATTCATCGTTTTTCGCTTCATGTCAATCAAAACAGAAGAAACTAGTAACTAATGATTTCAGTAGTTTTCTACTTTTACTCAAGTGGCTATATTGATTGTTGCTTTTACTTAAGTAAATTTTGCTACATGTATGTTTACTTGAATACACATTCTGGCTACTCTACCCGCCTTACATATTAGTGTAATAAAAGAATCACTCTTTAATTAACTGTTTGATTAAAACAGGTTTGCCTACAACATGAATACTTATTAAAGGAAAAAAGCATGAATGTGTGTGGATGTACCTTAAGTTTCAGCAATTATAGGCACTGAAGCGACGCCATGCAGCAGCACTGAATTTGGAATGATTTTACTATTGTCATGCTGTCCGTGGGTTAAGCTCATCAAAGAGTCTTCTTACCATCTAACAGGCGCAAGACGAATTTCGGTGGGATTCCTTATCCCTGTTTATTAGAGCTGCTTTAATTTAATTTATTAGCAAGGCTTTGATCAGAGCCTGTCCTAAGCTTTCTACCTTAGACTTTTAGTTTCTTCTGCGCTGCATGACTCCAGATCACAGGGCTTTTTTATACTGGAATATAGCGTTCAGCCTGTTTTATATGTACATTTCCTTCAGTCAGCTTCTTGCCGCTCCTCCTCATTCATCCTTCCGCAGAACTTTTTATGCTGGGTCTAAATCTAAAGTTTTGCAAATCTAGTATAACACTATGTCTAAGTTAGCAGATTTACTAATCTTTTTATAATGAGGTCCTCACTTAATAGATTGAAAGTGTGCTTGGAGGGGGGCGTGGTGACCTGGGTTTAATTACTGGGCATGAGGTCTTTTTAGGTGGAGTTTGCATGATTTCTCTTCGCTTGCCTCGGTTTACCCTGGGTACTCTGGTTTCCTCTTACGGTCTGAAAACATGTACGTTAGGTTGGTTGTTGAGTCTAAATTGCCTATGATGTGAGTGTTAGTGAGTGTGTGTGGCCCTGTGACAGACTAGCAAACTGTCCAGGATTTACCCTGCCTATCTTTTGCCCTTAGAAAGCTGGGAAAGGCTCCAGCAAACCCATGTGACCCCGAAGTAGGAAATAAGCAGGGTAGAAGTGGAATAAATTAATGAATGAAAGTGTCATTGGTTGTGTGATTCTCACTGCTGGTCATGCTGGGCTTAATGTCTGGTCTAGTAAATGGAAAAAATTGAAATACACATCATATAGAGACCTTAGAGACAACTGTGCATATTTCCAGTGATTATCAAAGCTGACAAAAAGCAGTCATAGTTTTCCAATTATATTTTATTTTAGTTGTAGAAGCGACAAACAAATGACCTGAATGCAGTCTGTCCTTACCCAGTGCAAAACCTTGGGTCTGCATTTATTTAGATGTGAATCTATGAATGCAAATTCTGTATTATTTGAGGGTAAACGATTGTCTCTCATTGGGTCTCTACAGAAAGAGCAGTCAACAGTGTTAAGAAGCAGCACTTACAGTCAAAATAGCAGCCTCCGTCAGCTTCTCCTTCCAATAAGGCAATCCCGGTGGATTTCCAAAAGCTTATACAAGTGTATATGTGTTTAAAGTTTAAACTCCAAAGAGAATAAGTTGTATGCACTTACTATCTCATGTGTCTGACAGCACTGTATGTCTCTTCCTGTGGCTTTGCTTTGCTCCCTTTGTGGTGACTGTGATAGATTGAGCTATTACTGTGCACTCTAAGTTCTAAGTTGTTTTTCCATGTCTTAAGTGCACAATCAGTCCATTTCGGATGGAAGCTGTCTGATTTATCTAGTTGCCTCTTCATCTCGGTGTATTAGTCTCTGCATTTGTATGCAGGTGTACTGTAGGGACGTGTGCAATAAAGCTTGCCACAATGCCAAGAATGCAAATCTGCAGATAGCTACACCTGCTAATTATGCTAATCAATAAACAATTTCTTCTAGATCTACTCGACTGAAGAAACATTTTTCTTAGTCATGAAAAATAAAGGCGTTGCCTCACAGAAAGAAGGTCCTTGGTTGGAAACTCAGGCAGGAGTTTTTCTCTGTTTGCATGTTCTCCGTTGGCTTACTCTGGGCTCTTCGGGTTTTTTCTCTCAGTCCAAAAATGCACATTGGGTTGATTGTTGATTGCAAATTGACCATAGGAGTAATTGTGTGTGTGTGTGTGTGAGTGTGTGTATGTCTGTATGGATATGTGTGGACTGGCGACCTATTTAAGGTGTTCCCTATTCTGCCGTCAAAGAGCTGTGATAAGCTCCAATTGACCCATGTAACCCCAAATTAGAAAATAAGCATCCATCCATTCATCTATTCATTCATTCATTCATATTCTATCCCAGATTAGTCCCTAAATTAGTGCCTATGCCAGAACAATTAAAGCCAAAGGCTTTACAATCTGGACAGGTCACATAGCAGACAACCACACACACACACACTTACTCCTATGGGCAATTTAGAACCAGCAATCAACTTTAATATACATCTTTTTGGACTGTGGGAGAAAATCTGAAAACTCTGAGTAAAGCCACACAAGCACAGGCAGATCATGTAAACTCCACACAGGAATCAAACCTACGACCTTCTTGCTAAGAGGCCACTTATTAATTAGTATTTGGCAAAATGTAATTTTATGAAAATTTTTATCTTATACATTTTTAATTCTAGGTATCCTGTCGTACAGCAGAATTTTACAGATAACTAAAAGGAAACAAATACATTTATGTCATGTCGACCAAGAATGTATTTCTAGCCCCTGAACCAAACATGTGGAAGAGTGCTCACGTTCCTCTCTTATCATAATCAACTGTTTAATTAAGCGGAATCTTTTCTAAAGAGACAATCATAGGGAGCGACGGTAGACGTTAGGTTTGCAAATGAAATGTTGGCACTCGTGATGAAAGTGTATGCATCCTTCCTCCTCTTATTGACAGAGTAAAACAAAGGAATCAGCACAGGATGCTGAAACACATTACCATCATCCTGTTCACTCACATACATCCACAGTCAAACCGTGGCGAGAAACAACAATTAACCTGAAGATGTAAACAGTGTGATTGGGAAATGGAAGCTTCTCTCCTCCTCTCTCTCTTGCGATCTCTCTCTTTCTTTTTCACACACACACACACAATGCTGATGAGTTAATGACAAGCTCTATTGTGGTATTGTACTCCTTAGCCTGACTGATTGACACATAGAAGGGCAACACAGGGACACAGAAAGGGAGGAGAGAGGAGGGGGAGGAAGTAAATGAAAAGACTCTTCTGGAACTGCACAGAAATAATAGGCTTTGCTTGGTAGTGCAAGTGATCCTGTGTACAGTCCAACAGCTGAGTAGTTTCCAGGTATGCATGCAGAGCACTAAAATGTTTAAAAGCAGACTCCAGGCCAAGCAGGCTGTAAAGAAACTGTTAAGTGAAATAAAATAACTTCATGGTTTTATGTTGTCTATGGTGCAATAGCTGTGCTTAGATCTGGAGTATAACAGATGACGTATATTGCTTATAAGCCAAAAACATGTGCATTAGGTTAATAGGTGATTCTAAATTGCCCATAGGAGTGTGAGTGCGTGTGGTTGTATGTGTGTGGCCCTGCAATGGACTGGCGACCTGTCCAGGGTGTACCTCTGAATTTATAAGTTAAATATAATTTATGAGTTATAATAGGCGGGTATAGAAGATAAATGAATAAATAAAAAGAACCGCAAATACTAGCAAAAACATTGCTAGTAATGAAGCCTATGTCCACTGTGGCAAGTAAAAACTTTCTTGAATAATACAAGGAAGAAATCTTGAAAGGAAGCAGATTTTTAAAAAATCCTCATTTGGGTGACACTTACCAAAGGTTTTATTATTTTAAACACTAGTGTTGTAGTGTTATTGTGATAGCAGTGTCCTTCTTATGATCATTTACAGTCAGAAATCTTCAAAAAGCATAATCCAACTGGATCTATACATCTTTGGATGCCTTAGGTTCCTAGCAGGGTTTGGTCTCTTCTTACTGAAGGTCTTCCTGTGCTGGCAAAATCGTTGGATACCATAGCTACTTTTCATAATAATATCAGGCACTAGCTGATAATATGTCTTTAATCGGATGTACATACTTCTCTATGCGCATACCGAAATAGCATTATTGATTTACTCATGTACATACTTACACATTTATCTGCAGATTTTCTTCTATTTGCACTTCTGCTAGAGGCTAAACAGCATTTCGTCACTATGTACCTGTACCTTGCAATAATAATAACATTTCGTCAGTACAAAGATATAAACCTGTAACCTTTTGTTTACAGCAAATAAAGAATATTATTTTGGTGGAAACTGGCTTTATTTACACATTTTAGCACTAAGCCCCTGATGATATTCCAATTAGATTAATTTTGTTCTTATAGACATGTAATATGCAGTACAAATGGTTGAATAAATAGTAATGAATAAATGACTTTTATTGGACTGTATACACAGACTTACTTTTATGGACTGATCAATTATGTCAAGTTCGATAGTGCTTGTACAGATGGCACAGCATTTATTAAAAGTGTAGATTCATACTTATAATTGTCATTTTATGGATCCTATTAAACTTTTTATAATAAAAACAGACTTGGAGGAAAGCCTTTCCATCATGACATGGGATAATAAACAATTTTCCCATATGAAAAGAATAATGTTAAAACACGAAGCAATAAAAAAAATATCAGTACGATTTCTGTAGGGCCGGATTATGTGATATAACCAGAGCAAACCTCATAAACACACACACCCATGGATGCATGAGCAGTGACTGAAAGTGAACATAGAAACATAGAGCTACATTTACATTTGAGGCATCTGGCAGACACCTTTATCCAGAGAGGCTTACATTTATGGAGGTTAAGGGTATTTCTCAGAAGCCCAACAGTGGCAGCTTGGCGGTGCTGGGAATTAAACGCCTGTTCTTTCAATAACACCTTAACCACTAGGCTACCACTAAATGTATTATAAAGAAAGAATATATGATGTTCACTGAATAATGTTTGAAATTCACTTTGGGTTACAGTGCCTTTTTTACTTTATTTTCAGTTAAACCTTTACTAGTTTTGGGAAGGATGTGCATGGATGAGCATCTTCAATGTAGTACGAAAGGATTGATAAAAAAAAAAGTTCAAAAAATTAATTTATGACTGTGTATATGTATAAATATATATACTTTCCTTAATTAATTTTGTTACACACTTATTGTCTAATTTGTGGTCACAGGGGTCTGCATGAGACTCTGGAACAGGCAAAAGGGGTACACCCTGGGGGTTGCCAGTGATCATCTTACATGTTTTTGGACTGCAGGAGGAAACTGGAGTACAATCTTAACACCGAACTGAGGCCTTCTCCTTCGAGGAAACAGTGCTAACCACTGAGCCACCGTGCTGCCCCTTTATATAGACTTTTTTTTTTCATGGGTAACCTCCACAATCATATTTTAAAACTGCACAGCATGTATCTGAAATGTACGTTCTTATAAGAGCTTAAGGCAGCCCTGGGATCAAGCTCCAACACCACCAGGTCTGCCACTGTTGGTTACTTAAGGCACGAGTCTTAACCCTTTCACCAACTTACTTAAAAAGGGATATGCGCAGGAAACTATTTTACTATATGTTTTCTAACATGCTTATTCCTTAACTCAGGGTCACAGGGGTCTGCTGGAGCCTATCCCAGTGCACATAGGGCGAAAGGCAGAAGTACAGGTCGCCAGTCCAGTTAAAGTACATCATTTATTAAAGTTTATATGTCAACACAAATAATTGAGGCAAGAGTAATAAGAAAAAACTCCATGGGATGACATAAAAAAATGAAAAGAAAGACATTCTCTACCTGGTGACTTGAAGTAGCAGCATTCCTAAACGTCAATATGTTTATATAAAGTTAAGCAGTATAAATCGTGTTGAAGGATGTCTGTTTGTCCTTGCAGCTAGAAGTGATTATCCACTGAACAAAGGATGAGACTGATTGATGATTCATCACTGGCACCATTATGTTTAGTTCTGCTCGACTGGCAAGGTAGACTGGCAGGTTCAAACAAAAGAATGTCAATCTAGTCTCTAATTTTTCTAAAAAAAAAAAGTAAAGAAGTAAAATATCTGGATGATATAAATATATATGTTAAAAAACTTTACTGGATTTTAAACTTACATATTTATATAATCCAGATATTTTAATTCTGTCTTTACTGCTCATGGATCTTTCACTCAGAGGCAAACCCTATAAAGATTTTCCTCTCCTTAGACTTTCATTCCCATCCTTCCAATTTTGTGCAACCATTGATCAGATGGCAAAATTAAGATCGGCTTCTAGATTTAAAGGTTGACTGCTCAATTTGAGGGCGTCCCCCGAGTGGTGTGGCTAAAAAAATTGTGGCAGGCTAATTTATGAAGACAAACTGACAGCAGCTCGTAAGCTAAAGCAGTGCATTCTGATATGGCGTCATAGAGGTGAGAGGATCGCCAGCTTGCTTTAATTAGAGCTCTTGAAGCAGGAAGTTTATCTGTAGTTATGCATTTAGTGCCCTGGAGAGGAGCTTCACCTTAGGGAGGGGTTATATCTTTTATTCCCAAAGGAACTTCTGCTTAGGCAACAATCATGACTGGTGTGAAAAGCAAAGTGAAAAATGAGAAAGGGATGTTTGCTGGAGTCCAGTGATGCTGACACGGTAACAGTGATGAGAAGAGATTAGGAAGTGATGCTTTCCACTGTATGGCCTATTCTCTCTCTCTCCATTCTCTCTGTCTGGGTCTCTCCTTGTCTTGGCTTTGCCACACATACCTTACATGACTTGCCATTTCCTTGGGAATTCCCAAGGTATTTATTTCCCAAATGTCCTGGCTAAGATAAGATTGTTTGTGTCTGAGGCTTAGAACGTTTTTTTTCCTCTATCTGCTTTGACTTATTCTACAAATACATTTTTGAAGCCCTTAAAGCAATTTTTTAATTTAGTCTCCTCTAATGGTTCATCAAATATGACGTGACTGGTATGCATTTGCTATAACAACCGCAAGTTGGTCTGCATTTCCAAGCCTGGTTATGACTTAAGAAGATGACATAATATAGAAAATAATAATGAATCTTAGCTCAAAGCCAAGTAACAGCACTTACAGACCATCTGCAAAGCGAGTGAATGTCTGAGCTTCTTTTAGCGGATAATTAGTTGTCTCTTTATTTACTTACTTCTGTAAAGAGATTACAAATTGTCTACTAGGCTCAGAATGAAGCCCTCACATATCCCATTATGATTTTCATTGATTTTCTACTGTGACATAAATTGTTGTATGTTTTATATGAAACACAACTTTAAAACATGGTGTAACACATCAATATGGAAAGATTGAAACAATTGAATCTCTAAGAATGCCAAAATCATTTGGGGACTATTATGGATCCCAAAGAACTTCATTCATTAGCATGTAAATTAGTTTGGGAAACAGTGACTAAAAGCATTTGACATACTTCATTTGAATGTGTGTAAATGCAATTAATGGGAACTCATTCAAAAAATGAATTGCCTGCAGATAATTGTCATTCTGTGGATTCCATTAAAAGTTTTTTGTAATAAAAACAGATCTAGGAAAGGAAAGCTTTTCTGCCATGCCACAAGATAATGAACTACCCCTCTATCTTGTCTGAAAAGAGTAATTGCAAAACACTTTGATTCATTCATCTATTTGTCTTTTTGTTCATTCATCCATTTGGGGTCAAAGGAATATGCTGGAGCACATCCCTATATATATATATATATATATATATATATATCTTCTTCTTCTCCTTTCGGCTGCTCCCATTTAGGG
>JAOTQW010000012.1:1921814-1932127 GCA_026260075.1 Sisor rabdophorus
TTGGCAGACGCCCTTATCCAGAGCGACTTACAACTGAGCAATTGAGGGTTAAGGGTCTTGCTCAGGAGGTGCTGGAAATCGAACCCCGTTCTTTTCAGTATCAGTCAAACACCTTAACCAATAGGCCACCGCTTCCCCACCATTTAAAGTAATGTACATGTTTTTGAGTGTAGTAGATAACTGCAGTACCTGGAGCATGCCCATGCATGCGCAGAGAGAACATGCAAACTTGACCTCTTGCCAAGGAATTAAAGCCCTGGACCTTCTTACTGTAAGGTTAACCACTAAGCACTAAGGAGCGGCGTGGTGGTGTAATCATTAGCACGTTTACCTCAAAGCAAGAAGGTTGTGGGTTCAATTCCTGGGTCTTTCTGTCTGAGGTTTGCATGATATCTCCACACTTGTGTGGGTTTCCTCTGGGTATTCTGGTTTTCTCCTACAGTACAAAAACATGTACATTAGGTTGTTTGGTGATTCTAAATTGTCAATAGGAGTGAGTGCAAGAGTGTGTGGTTGTTCATATATGTTTTTAATAGAGTGGCGACCTGCCCAGGGTGTAACCCTGCCTCTCGCCCTATGTGTGCTGGGATAGGCTCTATATGGCGATGGTCAAGCTCTTTCTCACCAGTTGCTCCTTGTTGAAACTCAGACCCGCCTAGTCCATTTTCCAGTGTAGCCACTCTCCTTTAGATCATTTAACCCAAATCAAATCTTTATACCTCTTAAACTTTCAAGTCCTGTGGGGCACCAAAACTTTTTATTTATTGACATTGGTTCATGTGAAATGGAAGCAAGGGAGCTAAACACTACGAGAACCCTGTAAACCTGAAGCTGAAGAATAAGCCCTGTGGTTTAAATTTTCTGGAGATTTGTAGTTTGTGTTTCTGATTTTATTTCTTTCTTGAGCCATGGGATCCTTGTGAATCAGCAAGCCCATTGCGTTGTGGTCCTGTTCTATCCCACTCACTTTGCCTTCCATAATCAAGTTAGAGTGTACATTTTCAGCCAGTCGAAAGTTGATCTTTCTGGCATATATATATATATATATACAGAGAGAGACAGGGAGGCTAAATTGCAGTCCACATAATCATAAACAGTGGTGGCTTAAAATAAAATTGGGGTTATATTTTTACATACCATAAGTGTGATTGTATTTTTTCCAGCTTTTTTTGCTTTTAATACTGACACCAAAATAAGTAACTTACTTATTTGGAACTTGTTGGCTGCTGTTTTGTTATTTTTATCCGGGCTCATCTTTGAAAAAACAGCTTGACTGACAGTATCAGTATCATTTCAATATTCAGACACTTCTTACTGCTCAAGGCTTACTGAACTTGATTGCTTTCATGTGTGACAGTTTCTCTGCACTTTTACTTCAGTGTTCCACGCTTGCAAACAGCATTGTGTGCATTTCACAGAAACTCTTTCTTAACTTTCGTTGCTGATGTTTTACATGCTGAGGTCAGTTGCACATAAAAAAAAATTGATTATGAAACATAAGATTTCATAGGAATTCCTAATAAAACATCTTTTTTAATGACCTACCCAGGATATTTTAACAATAGATGGGGAAAAGAAAGTGGATCTATGTTTAATGTTTTTTTAATGTCATCACAATTTCATTCAAATATTCACAGAATGTACTTAAGCATGTCATAAATGCTGACTGGGATTTTAAATAACCTACTTCGTTATCCCCTTGAAAAAGACTTACTGCTTAAAATGGTACAATGGTAGTGAGAACATGACTGTTGGCCACATTTCTATTTTAAAGCCATAACTAAATGGCAGTGCTATACTGTTCTGCTGTAGAGATACTTACGGATAAAGCTTAAACTAAATTGATGTCAGATTTCCTAAAATGTGCGTCGGTCAGCAGACTCTAATTTTAGCTCAGACCTTTGTACTCAGAAGTATTAACACTGGGATTTTATGAAGAGTGAGGAATAATTCCCCTCAGGTAGCAAGTTTTCTCTGGTGAAAAATACCTCCACACACTTATCCTTTTTTATTTTTAAGTTTCCTTTCGTGTAGAAAGACATCAATAAATAATATGATTCTTCAAAGCACCTTCATTAAAAACTCTTTCTGGAAGAGCCCATTAGAGAGACTTAAACAACAAGTAATTATTGTTATTACAGACAATTTCCATGAGACATGCTGGGGAAATTTTATGGGCAAAACAAACAAATGTATTTCATTCAGGCTATATCTACTTGATTTTCTTTAGTGTGTATTCACACGTCTGTCTGGATTCTGCATAATCCCCCACCTGATGTTTAAATTTTACTGTTTACTTGGAAATAACCTGGTGTTTTTGTATATTGACGCCAGATATTCAAGTAGAAATATTCTGTCTGATTTAAAGCAGGTTAATAATTTTGTTTTGGACCTTGGGTAATAAAACTTGTTTAAAAGCCCATCCTATTGTTTTAATATCACTACCACCATGACACATTTTGTCTTGTTGAATACTAAAGCAGCTTCATGGCTCTTTCAGATTTAGTCAGACAGCGCAAGATAAGATGTATTAGCTCTTAGTTAATCATTTTCTTCCCCTAAGGAAAAACATCCTTGCTCACTAACATAATATTTCACTGTTGCACACTAGTAAATATTCCCTGTCTGCTATCCACAGTGTCATTAAAACAGCATGGAATTTAGTAAAAGGACCCAACAGCCATGCTGCGCTAGGCTATTAGACAATCTCTAATCCACTTAACAATATTTTATGCTTGCTACCTGGTGCCGAAGTGGCTGTGTGAAGTGGCCCTGCAGATGGTCAAACTGATTCCCTTCACTAAGGCTCCTCTGATAATTCAGCCCTCTATACCACTGCTACGGCCTTTGATAAATACTGATAAATCCACCTGGCCTTGTGATGATAAAGAAGCAGTTGGGGAAGTCCCAGCATGCAGCAGTAGAAGGGCTAGCAAAGAAATGGATGACAGTGAGTAAATGAGAGCAGTCTGGCATACCAGGATGCATCCTTGATGTGTCCCGTCAATCCTCAAAGGATGGGTTTGAGCTGACTCCCTCCTAGTGCCTCCGAAATTAGATCAGGAGGATTGATTACATGCCTTTTTAAGTCCAGCTGAGAGCTACGAATGGGCTGAGCATTTATCGAATCCTTCAAGTCCATTCTGACATGTCAGGGAAGCTTTATCAAAGTTATTCTCCAGGTCCACTTGAATGCAAGCTGCTTCATGATCTTGACTTTGTCTTGCAGGAGCGATATGGCAGGAGTTACCGCTCATCAATTAACTTACCTGCCAGAAGTGACTTTCATTTCTCATATACAGTTGAGCCCTCATGTAGACCAGTAAGGATAAAAATAACAGAGAAGGGATAAATGAAGGAAAGAAGTGGCTGCTTACATGACACCATTTGTTTACAACTGCCTTTATCAACTCCACAAATTTACAAATGTAATTATACTCTGATGCCTGCTCTCCTTAAACCTGCTGACTAATGCTATGTTTATCCATTCAAAGCACTGCACACTCATAAATATTGGAAACAATAAACTGTGGATCAGGCAATAAAACAAAACTTGAGGAAATGAAACGTGTGTCAGTGCAGTGCATAACAGTATTTACTTAGAAACTTTAAAAGTTTGTATATTCAAGCAGGTTAGATCTGTAGGCAGGACAAATTGCACTAGGTGGTAGAACTTAAGGACAAGTAACTGAGTGGCCTGAGTAGAATAGTCTAAAACTCCTGTTGTTGAAGTGTATAAGCTTGCATGATTAGGAAAATAGGAGTATTATTGTCTATAATTATCCAAAGGTTACAAATAGTGGTTGAGAAGAAGATCAGTATACAAGAGTATACAAATTTGATGAGCTGTCATTTAATATGTCTGCTAGGCATAGCAAGCAGAGGGTGTCTGAGGGAGTACAGGAAAAGACGTGTTTAGTGTCACCATCTTAACAATAGTTGGAGAGCTCTTTTAAAAAATAGCTTTACCAAGTGAGTAATCTAAAGAAAACCAAGTACTGAGCCCTGTGGGGACACCAGTAGAGAGTCTGGGCAAATGTAATTTCAGTCTTTGTTAGCTGATTTGAACAAACATCAAGTATAAAAGCAAACCACTGCTATGCTGTGCCACAAATCTATGCTTTTTCCTTCAATGCCAGTGTAAAATATAACGCCTTGCTCTGGGGCCCCATTAACATCTATGCTTCACCTGGGGATAAATAGCTAGCCAGCATAACCAGGCATTGCATAATAACCATACTCCTTAACACTTGTTTTGTGGGAGTAGTGTTCTCCATAGCTTCTAACCAGCCTGCTAAATATGCTTATGTCTGGAACTTGACAGCTTGGTGTGGAAGTCTGGAAAAATTGTAGCCCCTAGCCAGAGGCTGCATATTGGCTGTCAGTAAGTACTCAACTAACTTACTTGTTAGACGAACGTTCCTATTCTTTACTGGCCAGCTTTCTTCTTCTATGCTGAGCCTAGACGGTGCTATGTTTACAACCTTCAGAAGCTTCTCATATACCGAAGATCATGATTATGAGTCCACACTCCCCTCATTTACAAATTATCCACATTTTTAGAAAAAGTTAAGTGAAAACCCACAATACATTGTGAACATTCAATTCAACTCAGCTTTATTTGTAGAGCGCTTTTAACAATAGTCATTGTCTCAAAGCTGCTTTACAGATACAAACCTGTAAACATGAAAAATCACAGTTTGTATTTCTGCCTCCTTACCAGTTCAGATTTACTTTTAGACATTGCCTGTTTATCAGCTGTCTTCCCACCAAAATTAAATAGTTTTGGCCTTTGAAGCTTTAGAGAATGCTATCCACAAATTTCATCAGGCTTGGACTTCTGCAGTTCTTTTAACCTTAGCACATCTTTCATCACTTATCACCAACTAGTACAGAAAGTAGCTGCTAAATTTCTCAAAGGACAATGTAAGTTGGAATACTTTACTTAAATTTTAAAGTTTTTGCAATGGTTACCTGTGCATCTCACAAGTGAGTTTTCTATGGCTGATTTTCTTCATCTATATACCTCTGGTGAGCAGAGACCCCAGATAAGGTACACTGTCAACAGGTCACTAGTTTATCGCAGGGCCAAACATAGACAAACAACCACACACTCACACTTAATACTCTGGACAATTTAGCATCACAGATAAACCTGATGTACATGTTTTTAACTGTGGAAGAAAGCCGAAGTACCAAGAGTAAACCCACATAAGCGCTGGAAGAATAAACTATGCACAGAAAGACCCCTTACCTGGAAATCAAACCTGGGACCTTGCTGCAAGGCGACCAGTCTTTTGCTATTTTAAGGCTTAAAATTTATTGTAAGTTTAATGGTATGAATCTGTAAGCTGTCCTGTCTTCTTGTCTTGGTTTTTTTGTTCAGCACTTTGCTCAGCTATGATGGCTGTTTTCACATGCGCTATGTAAATCAATCAAACTTAAACTTTAGAAGAGAGGCAAGATCAGTGCCAAAATTTAATTTCTTCATCTTGCTGGGTGTTGCGCAACATATGGGACAGCCAAGGAGAAGGACAAGAAGTCTTCCTATGGTTGGCAGGCAGAGGGCAAAGAATTTTATGGTTGACATAAGAGAGGGTAGAAAAGTGTCTGTGGCTAAGAAAAAGTCTAAGAAAAAGGAGGATAAAGTCAAGGTCAGAAAAGGACAAAAGGGTGTAAAAAGCAACAGAGGAAGGGTGGGTTAGATTATAAGTTTTGGCAGGTTAGGTAAAGGTTTTGGCAGGTCTGAAATAAAAGTGGAAGAATGAAAAGAGTAAAATGGCCTAACTGGCGATAATATTCGTACATATTATTCACGCATTCATTATCTTTGCTGGTATTTTGAAAAATAATGATCACACATAAATTTTCAGGTTTCAGAAGGTTTTAGTTGGTTTCTACTAATAAATAACTTGATTAATTCAATTCAATCAAAGCAGTTCTATATCGTTACGCCAAGATACCTTTAAATATCTGTCTCCACCAAAAGGAGTGTGTTCATTTAGCTTCTATACCCACTTATTTCCTAATTCAGGGTCACAGGGGTCTGTTAGAGTCTATACCAGCATACATAGGGTAAAAGGCAGGAAGAGTACAACTGGACAGGGTGCCAGTCTATCACAGGCACGTAAATACATAGACAAACAACCACACACACTAACTCCTATGAGCAATTTAGAATCACCAATCAACCGAATGTATATGTTTTTTGGATTGTGAGAGGAAACTGGAGTACCCAGAATAAACCCACTCAAGAGAGGGAAGGACATGCAAACCCAGCACAAACAGACGAAATGGCCGGGAATCGAACCTAGGATCTTCTTGCTGTGAGGTGACTGTGCCACTATGCCACTGCTCCACCATAAAGGTGTGTTGAGTACATAAATAGAACATGATACATGTTATCTCTTCTACACCTGTCAGATAATAGAAACCCCTTTTTGCTTTCTTGGTCCACTGGAACAACGAGCCTTAGCAGGCATTAAAGTGAAAATTGGGAAGTGATTTGGGAGAAGGTTTCTGTTTCAATTAGTTTTCATGCCATGTATTAAAGAAAATGTTATAGAATTCTTACAAAAAGAACATAACTTGAGGGAGTAGGTTGCAACAAATCAGCCGGGACATATCGTTCTATTGCATCGAGCGTCAAATTTGGGAGATATTAGAAAATTACACTTTTAAATAGATATCTACAACCTCAGATAAATTACACATAGAATGTGGACATGGCAGCCCGGTGGGTAGTGGTTAGCACGGTTTCCTCACAACAAAAAGGTTTGGGGTTTGATTCCCGTGCACTGGGTCATTCTCTGTGGAGTTTTCATGTTCTCCCTGTGCTTATGTGGGCTTCTTCAGTTTCCTTACACAGTCCAAAAACATATACTTTCGGTTGATTGGTGACTCTAAATTGCCCATAGGAGTGAATGTGAGTGTGTGGTTGTCAGTATGTAGACAGGCAAACTGTCCAGGGTGTACTCCCTGCCAACCCCCATGACCCAGAATGAAGGAATTAGCGGGTATAGAAGATGAATGAATAAATGAATGAAAGTGGACAAGGAAAGGGCTTTAATCTAGATAAGGGTGAGTAACAAATGTCAATGTGAAAGGCATGTTTAAAGGTAGCATGTAATTATATGTAAATTATATATGGTAAACTGACCAGCAGGTATAGAAGAAAAAATTGTGAATACATTTCAAAATATATACGTATTAGAAAGTATATTTAATAGATAGTGGTTTTATTTATTTTCAATAAGCAGATAATACTTTTCCTTAATTCTTTAGCAAATATAATTGGTGCAGAATGTCCACAGATTACTTACTAAAACTGTTCCAATGGTAAACTTGCATTTGGCGTGACAGAGATACCGGATGTCCCATATCCTGGAGATATTCCCCAGTTCATACACTTAAGCTGCGTGTCTCAGTGTCATGTGTGGGATCTGTGTGATACGAGAACTTGGAGAGTTGATTCAGGTTGTATTATCCCAGTTCTGGAATATACTATTACTAAAACCAAATATATGTATGTGGGATAGCCCAAACCAAGGTCCTAAAAATGCCCCTTACGTCTCTATTATACGTTCTGGGCCATTCCTCATAAGCAAGAGAAGATCTTAAACAGCCATTAGATTATCATTTGTATAGTGACTGACCCCTCTCATGTAGGCGGGCTGAAACATTCAAACAGGCTGAAACATTCAAACAGAACATTCAAACCTTCTCCACTGGGCACCTCTTTGACTGTATGCAACCTTTCTTGGTCTGAGTATGGAAGGAAAGAGGATTTAAGGCCTGCACTAAACATCCCTTAAGATCCCCTTTTCATAAAACTATTTGTATTGGATGACTTTCACAATGACTTATAGCATTCTGGTTTTCTTGTATTGTCATTAACTTATTATTATTTTTTCTTGTCATGGATCGACATTATAGCGCCAAAACACTTGAACTGTTTTCCATCCTCAAATGCTTTCAGGGCACTTGAGGCAATTCAAATTGTGTTTTTTTCCACGGATCTTTTTTCAGTTAGTCCCATCAGAGTTTAGCATCAGGGAGATGGTTATCAGAGGCTTCCAGCAAAGACCTGACAACTTAAACTGAAAGCAATGTGTTTATTGAGTAATTGAAACTGAGCGGTGCGGGTATGAATTTAACGTTGCTGTCAATCAGCTAGGGTTGCTGATGGAGTCAGTGACAGCGGCATGGCCTGTCCGATGTCACTGTGAAATTACAAATCAACAGCATGTTATTCAAGTGTATAACCAGCCTGGGCAACAACTGTCTCCTCACAAATAGTTGGTATTTGCTCAACCACACATGAGACTATAGGCCCAGAGTGTTTCCATCCCATATTATTTTTTCTACCCAGAGACATGACGTGACTACAGGGTATGCTAAAGTAAGAAACACAAGTGCTTCACATTTTTGTGTCTTTTTGTTAGCATGTCACTGCTATACTAACATGATCTTATTTTCGCTATATACTTGGTAAAAACCTGCAACTCTGTCTTTGGTTAATTTTGAAAGATACCCTATACTGCCAAAAGCTTGTGGTCACCTGACTATCTGATTCATATGTGTTTTGAAACATTTTATTTTAGATTTACTCTCCATTTGCTGTAAGACTGAGGTCCACTATTCTGTTCAAATTTTACATTACAGTTTGTAGCTTGAATGCGAGATTTGGGTTCATTTAGCTACAATGGTATCAGTGAGATCGAACACTAACACCAGGTAACATCAGTAACATCTGAAGTGTAGTTGCTGTTCCAGTTTATCCCAACCACACATGGATCTGATGCTCAGGTGACCACAAACTTTTGGCAATATAGTGTATTTGGTTTTTGGGAGCAAACATTATCTTACTCATGTTTACCTTTTTGGTTTCCTCTACCTACTCTATCCCTCTCTCGCTCGCTCTTGTTTTCTCTTCCTCTGTGTTCCTCCCTTAGAGATGCTTTGCATGCAAGCAGGAGAAGCAAGGTTATCAAGAGGAAGAATATATTGATTTTGTGCCGCTTAATCCCCTGCCTCAGTGCTTTTTTATGGAAGCTCTATATATTGGTCTGACCTGTGGACAATATTCAGACATCATTAGACATGCAAATAACACTGGTCTTTACTAACATTCAGGATTTAGGAAGTGTACTTAGTGAGCTGACAGGTGAACACATTTGCTGTGGGACTGGCAGTTAAACAGAATATGATAACTTTAATGGTGCAGCTATCACTGGCCACCCTTTTAAATAGAAGAGGTGAAAACATGATCCTTCAGGGACTTTCTTAACATTCTGGTTATATAGCACAGGTTATTATCACAAGTGTAACATAGTTTGTCTATTTCTTGTATTATTGTATGTCTTATTATATGTTGTGTATCTATGTGTGTCCAGTGTGTTACTCTACCTTTCGCCCTATGTGCGTTGGGATAGGCTCCAGCAGAATCGTTGACCCTGACTTCCTTTATATAGCATGTATTTTCTTGTACTATTTTCTTGTACTATTAAGTATTTTTATATTTGTAAATAGGGTTTCCTCTGAAGTTCTCGAAAAAAAAGTCAAAATTTAGTTTTTTGTTGTTTTTTACTTTTACTTTTTTGATATAATACTGCATATAATACTCTAATACTGCATTTCATTATTTGTGTTACACAGCATTTTACTTTTTACTTTTTTTTGCTTAAAGCCAAGACAAAAAAAGAGGACACCAGGAAATCAATGTGTCAGCATATTTGTTTAACATATTTGTTTAATTAACATAATAATACAAAAATTAACAACAAGGAGAACATAAAAATCTAAATATGCAATTTCTTCTAAATTAACATGAATACACAAATAGAAACCAAATTAAAAACAAGCAATAACTAAAAAGGAGGCACACAAAACCTCCACAATTCTGGGAATTACCGAATTATTTATTAAATTATTTATTACTAAAATCTATTAGAATTATCTACATTCTAATGTTAGTACCATAAAATTGTATTAATTTATTCCCAGAGGCAGCACAGTAGTATTATACACATGGTCACCTCACAGCAAGAAGGTCTCGGGTCGATTCCAGGGCAAGGTGTCTTTCTGGGCAGAGTTTACATGTTCTCCCTGAGCTTGTGTGGGTTTCAACCGGGTAATTTGGTTTTCACCCACAAAAACATGTATATTAGGTTGATTGGTGACTCTAAATCGACCATAGGATTGAATGCGGGTTTGTGTGGTTGTTCGTCTATATGTGGCCCTGCGATAGACTGATGAGCTGTCCAGGGTGTACCCCCTGCCTTCCGCCCTATGTGCGCTGGGATAGGCTCCAG
>JAOTQW010000012.1:1951883-1970064 GCA_026260075.1 Sisor rabdophorus
CTGGGATAGGCTCCAGCAGACCCCCATGACCCCGGATTCGGGAATAAGCAGGTAAAGAAGATGAAATGAAATGAACCTTGAGAGGAACCAGACTCAGGAGAAACATCTACCAGAGACACCGGAGTGTGTAATAATTTCTTTCCTCTCCCCTTAGTTTTTCTGAACCTTAACTACAGGTGAAACTTCACCAACTAATGAGTTTTCGTCTCTCTGCTGTTTTTTAAAAGGTTGCGGGTTGAGTTCTAACCGTGCTTGTCCTGTGGCATTTTAAAAACAGAATCTGGCTTAGTGGTTAGCACTGCCTCACAGCAAGGATTTCCAGGGTTCTATCTGTGTGGAGTTTGCATGTTCCTCCCGTACGTGTGTAGGTTTACTCTGGGTTCTCCATTTTTTTTCGATTGTTTATTCTAAATTGCCTATAGGAGTAAGTTTGTCTGTGGCTTTGTGATGGAGTGGTGATCCAGGGTGTACCCCTCCTGATTTTTGCCCTTTCAGAGAGCTGGGATATTCAGCAGATCCCCATAGTTTCGAATTAGGGAACAAACGGGTGTAGAAGATGAATAGATAAATGAATGAATGGAACACCATTGTGAACGACGCAACATTCACCCAGCATCCCGTTTCCGCTCGTTTACTAGCTAGACATGCACATTAGCAAGTGCAATGTTCTCTGAACTCCAAGGTAAAATATTTTAGTACATCCTATTTTTTACCGGTATTATTTTTTACCAGTAACAGATGAATTTCATTTTAATTTATTTTAATGTGAAAAATTGATTTGACCTACGAGTAATTTGAGTTACAAGCTCTGTCACAGAACAAATTCAACTTGTAAGTCAAGGCACCCCTGTATAAAATCGTTTCACGTTTTAATAATGATCGTTGTTGTATTTTATGTTACTACTGGAACACTTAAACACAGCAACAATAAAAAGCGATGCCTCTATTTGTTTGTTCACCAGTTAATTATTGTTGACTTTCCTTTAAATATGCTTATGCCGTCAGTTTATTAATCACAACTGAGAGGGTAAATAAAATGAAAAATCCATGAAGCTCTGTGAAATTAGTTTTTTCTATTAGCTAATATCTACTTCCTTGTAGCTAGCCTCTGGTTGAATGAGCCACCTTCAGATAAATAATTTACATAAATGCTTGTGATTGAATAACCTGCCACATAAAAATTGCTACTAAGCCTGAGTCTGTTATTTCCATACTGTATACTAAACAGCTCAGTTTGATATGTTTGGAGACTATAAGTTTGGGGAAGTTCAGGGATCTCCTTCTTTTTTGTAGATTTGTTTTTAGGATAATAGAATAATGTAGTCATTCATTTATTCATTCATTCATTCATTCAGCATTTATACCTGCTTATTCTTTAAATCGGGTCTGCTGAAGCCTATCCCAGTGCACATAGGGCAGGAGGCAGGGGGTACACCCTGTCCAGGTCGCAAGGCCACATATAGAAGAACAACCACACACACTCACACTTAGTTCTATGAGCAATTTGGACTCACCAAACAACCTAAGGTATGTGTATTTGTACTGTGGGGGAAACCGGAGTACCAGGACGAAACCCACACATGCATGAAGAAAACATCGTCTTGTTGTGAAGCAACCGTGCTAACTGCTACGCCACCGTGCTGCCCCATAATGTAGTAATAATAATAATAATTATAATAATTATAATAATTATAATAATATAGTCAATACAAAGCAGCCAAATCATATTTTTTGTGGTTTTGTTCACAGGGGCATTGTTATACTGAAAGAAACTAGCAGAAGACATATGTGGATTAGTAAGATGTCTAAAAATGTATTATAATGTAAAAGCACCTGACCCTCTGTGGTCCCTAACAAAATTCACTGTCTATAATAGCCAAATTACACTGTTTCTCCACACCAGCTGCACCAAATAGAATCATTTAACCTTCTGAGTGATAGGGACATTATTGATCATAAATAGAACTGTCTAGCATTTTGTCATGGTCACCAACTTGCGTTTAAAGCAATTTCAACTGGATCACTTCTCCACACAGCTGCCAGGGAGCACACAACCTAAACGCAACCTAAGACAATTTAGTTTCTTGGTATGATTGTTTTTCTTATATTCAATTGAAAGGGAATTAATGCAAATGACACTTAATGAATATCTTATAACAGTAAATGTCACATTCCCTTACTTTCACACCCTTGAATAAATTGCATGCACGTAATAATTTCATCAAGAAGCGATGCAATGGGTTTTCTGTGTAGGACTGAAAAAAAGGAAAGAAAAAAGGCAGTTTGTCTTTGTCTGAAGTACATATTCATTTGCTAAATTTCAATGCAACATAATGATGGCCAGAGAAAACAAATGTTAGGTGTGAATAGAAGCGGAGAACCTTAAAAGAAACATACACACTCTAATCATCACTATTCTCACAAACAAGCGTAAATTGAAATGAGTTTCCAGCACCATTTCTCTAAATGCTTTAGATAATATGGTCTTGTGTCATTTGCTCCTGAAAGTGGAGGTCATACTAGAATAACCAAACAAGCAAATCTCAAATAGAAACATTTCATTGACCAGCATTGATAGTGATGCTACAAAATCTATTCATTTTCATGCTATCATTCTAAAAGAAATTGCCAAACAGGTAATAAGACACCTAAAAAGACACAGCGTGTAGAAGGATAGATTAACCACATGGGTATATATTTTTATTTTAAAAAAGCAGTGTGTAATCTTTTTTAAGCCCTTGATTGAAAAGTTTAAATCCTAAAATTACATCCATGTACATGACTGGATTTATGTTTTAATGAACAGAAATGCTTTTGGAATTCTAAAATATTATTGGCTTAATCTGGAGTATTATGTCTTAAAAAAATAGAGCTAACAGCAAGGGCTGTATTAATACACTCATATTCAAAACGTAATTTCATAGGTTTCAGTTGATATAGTTTCAACATTCTCTGACTTTTCTGACAGATGACCTTTGTTGTTTTAAAAATATGAGTGTGATTATTGATAAGGTGCCATTTTCTCGAGGGAAACCTTTTGCTCCCAGCAGCATGTGTGTTTAACAGCCAGACTGCTGGACTGTAAGACTGTTTAAGTGCAAAGTATTTCACATTAAAGACGATCTCTTTATATGTTTTATGGGCAAAATTGTTTTGATGGGCTGTCCTAGTGGTTATCCAGTTGGACTGATACCAGTAAGACCGGGGTAAGATTCCCAGCAATATGTAAATACAGGCCCTTTTATATACCACAAGAATTCTACAACAAAAATATGACACTAGCAGTCCTGCAGGGCTGTGCTTTTTTAGGCTTTTATTTAATGTGTAGCAATTACACAATTGTGTGCGTTTTGCAATTACACAACTTACACAATTGTGGTCAGCATATATAGAGAGAAGGTGCAACAGCCTGGTTTAGAGTCAATAACCTGTCTATGAACATTGACAAAACTCCACCGAATATCAATCAATCCTCTGTAGATTGTCTGGAGCACCAGATTCCATGGTGTTTATCTGTAGTAGAACCTAATCAGCTAGAATGCCCAGCATTACTACCCATTTCTGCCCATTTCTACTTACTGTAAAGTCTGAGAAAAGCCCATCCACCAATCTCTCACCCTGACCATATTCTTAAAAGGAACCATCAAGAGCACTCTGAACAACTTCATCACTGCCTGGTTTGGGAACTTCACTGATATGAATCACTATACCCTACAGCTGAAACGATAATCTAAAACTGTCCTACATTTATCATTTGTAGACATTTACACCACATGCTGCATCTGCCACACCAACACTTTTCACCCTCCTGCCATCCGGAAAATGGATACCGTTGCATTCAAGCCCTCATAATCTCAATATGTAACAGATTCTTCCCTGCCATCAGGCTCCTGATCACCCAAAAATGAACTATTTTAAACTGAATCACAAACAAACTGAAATCTATGTTTACAGCACCACCCACACTAACACTGACGTGTAATTTTTTCACATCTAATTTTAATTCTGATGTGGCTCTATTTGCAGTTCTTAACCTATTTTCACAATATAGACTGTTTTTAAATGTATTCGCATAGAATTGTTTTGTATCGTTCGTTTGCACTGTCTGTCTTGCGCTGTTTGCAGCAGGTTGCACACTTTGCAGGGTGGCCGCCATGTTCACTCTATTCCTTAGTTCTGTACTGTTTTTCTTTTGTTCAAGTAGCCACTTGTTGTTTTGTTTAGCTCTGTGTTGTATGTAGCAGCATCGTTCTAGACACACCTTTCATTTTACTGTGTACTTTGCCTGATATATAGGGTTGAAATGGCAAAAAAAGCTTGTGAATGTTTATAAAACAAACAGGGATGTGACAATCAGGTGTTCCAAGACTTTTGTCCATAAAGTGCAACTGCTCCAGTATAACCAATAATTTTTTTGTGATGTTACACACACTTCATTTTAAATCAGGATTTGCAGGATTTACTAGGAAATTTTGCTGGCTTATTAATTTTGACATATTTTGTAATTTGCTTTGTAAAATTTGATTAAAATTTTTTTGACAGGACTGTTACGATGATATGTAATGTTGAACCTTTTCCAATTTCTTTGATGCTGTACTTAATTTAACTGAGCAAATAATCCAAAGCCCACTGGGTTGTGTTAACCTTGATGGCATGATATCGTCTACCTTATTTTGGAAATTGTGGTTTAACCTCACACCACTATTATGGCATCATGCCTCTTCACTGCCAGTCTTGCTTGGAGATTGACATTTTATGGCAGCCTTTACAATCACAGTTACATGCCCTTTTATGTCTGTGTTTATGACCATGTCAATGATGGAGTAAAGAGTGAAACGTCCAAGTGTGTTCTTTCAAGCTGGAACAGGACTGAACGTCTTGAGAGTTAAACCATCATGTGGTGCTGATTTGTATGCAGTGATATACAGTGATGTAGAATAATGATTTGCTTAAAGTTAATTATTATCATTGATCCATGTTCAGTAAGTGATTTATCCTGGAAACTATTCCATGAACGCTGGACATGAGGTGGGAATACATCCAGGATGGAAGGCCAATCTGTCACAATGTCAAACCCAGTAGCAATTTATTGCAGCCAATCGACCCAGTGAAATATTTTTGGGAGGCAGGAAAAGACTCTGGACATAATCAAATTTAAGCCATTACCCAAATATCCTGGAACATGTAGTTTCATTAGCACACCAATGCTACCCCACTGCACCACTTGCCACATGTGATCTATTTTAAAACTATTTCCACATGATCTCAGCTTAGTTCTAATTACCTCCTGGTAGTAATGGTTTTCTGCTTCTTATCACACACTATTGTAAGATACATGATCCCTAAGGGATTTTTTGACATAGAGTACTTTAAAGTAGCACAGAGGCAAGCATATACTTTAGTGAAGTGAGGCTACAGTGTGGATGAATTCTGGTTGCTATATTTACACATGGGTTCATGTGGGAGATGTGGGCGGCGAGGTGGTGTAGTGGTTAGCACTGTAGTGGTCGCTTCACAACAAGAAGGCCCTGGGTTCGAATTCCGGGCACAGGGTCTTTCTGTGCAGAGTCTGCATGTTCTTCCCGTGCTTGCGTAGGATTTCTTTGGTTACTCCGGTTTCCTCCCACAGTCCAAAAACATGTGCATTAGGTTGATTGGTGATTCTAAATTGCCCATAGAAGTGTGTGTGTGTGGTTGTGTGTGTGCATGTTCTGGAATAAGTGGGCATAGAAGATGAATGAAAGAATGTGGGAGATTTACTAATTACTATGTTATTACTGTAAAATACATTATGGTAATATACACTTCATTTTAAAGATACACTTATTTTTTTACTGTCCTTGTGCTAGTAGAACCTTTATTTTTTAAATAATTGAAAAAAAATACATATAGGTGGGCGGAACAGTGGCGTAGTGGTTAGGATGATCACCTCAAAGCAAAAAGGTCCTGGGTTCCATTCCTGGGTAAGGGGTCATACTGTGCGGATGTTCTCCTGCAGTCTTCCCACAGTCCAAAACATGTATCTCTCTTTGACAGTTTCTTTTGACACACGTGCTTAAGAACCATCTATGCATTTTATTTTTTTATTTATTCATTCTTTTTCTAAACCTGCTTATTCCCTAATTCGTGGTCACTGGGGTCTGCTAAAGCCTATCCCGGGGCACATAGGGCGAGAGGCAGGTGGTACACCGTGGACAGGTTGCCAGTTTATCGCAGGGCCAAATACAAACAACCACACACTTACTTTCCATCCTATGGGCAATTTAGAGTCACCAATCAACCTATGTTTTTGGACTGTGGGAGGAAGCTGGCACAGAAATGGGCTGTGAGAGGAAACTCCACACAGAAAGACCCCTTGTCCAGGAATCCTACCTGCTGACCCTTCATCTGTGCATGTAAATTTAAATTTGTCCTCCATATTGTACTTACAATGCTCTTTTTGGTTTAGTATTTTTGTGCTGGCTTGTGTTAAGACCTTCTGGTAATTTTATCTGTGGCTGAAATTAACTTATCAATTTTGGCTGACTTTGCAGTTTTCTGATGTGGTGTCCATAGACACATGACACAAATTAAACAAAGTAAATGTGTTTTATATTTTTATTCATTCATTCATCTTATATTTCAAAACTTTTCGGGGTCACAGGGATCTGCTGGAGCCTATCCCAGCAGACATTGAGCGAGAGGCAGGGGGTAAACTCTAGACAGGAAGCCAATCCATCTCAGGGCCACACACACCCACTTTTATTTACGCCTATGGGCGCTTTCGAATTACTAATCAACCTAATGCACATTTTTTTTGACTGTGGGAGGAAACCGGAGTACCCAGAGGAAACCCACGCAAGCACGGGGAGAACATGCAAACTCCACACAGAAAGAACCCAGGTTAGGAAACCCTGCCATAGTCATACACCCATGCAAACCTCTAAAATATGTACCACACACGATAAGCAAAAAAAAAGAAAGCAAAGGTTTTTATATGTTAATGTGGGTATTTCTGTAAAAAGATGAAATACACCAGGTTTGCATATTGGGGCTGCTGAACAGACAAATAAATCATACTAGGTGTAGCTGCATGAGCAAAAGGATAATACCACAACCAATGAGATGAAAGAAAGAGGGGGCAATAGCGCAAATGCTTTTATTTGAAGCATGGACAAGAGCTGCATGGAAATCCTAAACATACAATATGTGTAAACACAAGCCGCAGGTTGGCCAATGAGGCAATTGAAGCAAATATACACCTGTACCTGAGCCTGTGTGCCTATGTTTGTCTGCATTGCCTTTTTAGTGAATACACAAACACAGACACACACGAAATGAAGCGGTCTAGTAACATGTTGGACAACCTGTCCTGAGCATGATGTAATTAAATTAAGTAGTGTATGTATTATGGGCAATGCCGTGGCGCATTGGTTAGCACCGTCGCCCCACAACAAGAAGGTCCTGGGTTCGAATCCCGGGCTTGGGCTTTCTGTGCGGAGTATGCATGTTCTCCCCGTGCTTGCGTGGGTTTCCTCCGGGTACTCCGTTTCCTCCCCAGTCTAAAAACATGTGTATTAGGTTGATTGGTGTCTCTAAAATTGCCCATAGGAGTGAATATGTGAGGGTGTGTGGTTGTGTGTCTGTGGCCCTGCGATGGACTGGAGATCTGTCCATGGTGTACCCCCTGCCTTCCGCCCTATGTGTGCTTCGATAAGCTCCAGCAGACCCCTGTGACCCCGGATTCGTGAATAAGCGAGTGAAGAAGATGAATGAATGAATGAATGTATGTATTACGTGTGTTGGAATGTTCATGGATGGATTTTATGGTTTCCCAGCTCCAGCGTTCCCATTTTAATCTAGAGTTTGGAATACGTTCTGTGAAACGTTACACATGTTCTTTTATTGTGTGTATCTTTTATCCAGGATAGCTCCTGTGCCTTTTGAAGACATGCAAATCAGTGGACTCGATATGCAAAAATATAGATAGAATAGAATAGAGGCCCTGCGATGGACTGGTGACCTGTCTAGGGTGTACCCCCTGCCCCTGGCCCTATGTGTGCTGGGATAGGCTCCAGCAGATCCCTGGATTCGGAATAAGCGGGTAACACATCTGTTGTCATCTTACCTTAGCCAAAGATACAGTACTCCTGATAGTCTGGTGTCAGTGCGCGATTGTCTCGTACTAAGGACTGAGTTTGGGCACACAGCTTAGTATTTTTACACTGATTCATTGCTGATGCTGAGCTGATGAAACACACATCAAGTCTTTCTCACCCTCAGGTTTTGGTGTACGCTAGACTGCTTCCACAGACAGCTGGACAAGTTAAAAATGTACAGATATTTTTCCATTTCTTGCTTGAAATTCATAAATACACACACATGCACAAACACACACACACACATAAACACATGCAGTACACTGTCGATTAACTATAAGATGGACAGAAAACAGGCAGAAAGCAATACTTAGACGTCTGAGTGTTTTCTAATAAGTTGTGATGGGCAGGGTGCACTTTCATTTCAGTCACATGACAGACATATATACTGCTGAGAACCAAGACAGGAAATAAATTACATAGGAATACAGCAAAGTGACTGACAAGGAAACAATTGCGGAGTGAATAATTCTGCAAAAAAAAAAAAAATAGTAAAATGTCTAAATGCCATGTATGAAATCTATTGAACTATGAACACTTCTCTAACATGTTTAAATACATTTACAAACATAACTTCATTATATGGCTGAAATTTTTTTCGGACAAAAGCACAAAGACAAAGTAAGTCTTTTTAAATCAGGTGCTTTTTAGGATGTCCCTTTATACTGTAGCATTACTGTTCCAGCTTGTGCACAAAATCCCCTGAACCCTGGGACAGAGATCTTAACTTTAAAAATTACATACGAGATCAGGCACAGTACAACATTTAGTGAAATGCTTTTTTACAACTCTTAGAATGTATTAAAGAAGTTGTTAAAACATGAGAAATATAGAAGAAATAGGACAAATATAATACAAATAAAGGGGGTGATGCGGTAGCGTTGTGGTTAGCACGGTCGCCTCACAATAAGAAGGTCCTGGGTTCGACTATCGGGCTTGGGGTCTTTCCGTGCGAAGTTTGCATGTTCTCCCCGCGCTTGTGTGGGCTTTCTCTGGGTACTCCAGTTTTCTCCCACAGTCCAAAAACATGTGCAATAGGTTGATTGGTGACTCTACATTGCCCATAGGAGTGAATTTGTTTGTGCGTTAAGGTTACGGTTGGACTGATACCAGAAAGACCAAGGCTCGATTCCCAGCACCACCAAGCAACAGTGGGCACTTGACCCCCAATCGCTCTGGATAAGGGCATCTCCCAAATGTAAATGTAAATCAGTTGAGTCATTAGTAAATCTTAAAGCCATTAGTTTATTCTATATTGGTTGCTTCAGGAATACAAATTTTGTGTCTTGTCTTATTTATTAGCAGCTTCCAAATTATTAAAAATGTTTTCCTACTATTATAATAAGACAAACACACACACTCCTATAAGCAATTTAGGGTCACCAATCAACCTAATGTATTAGGAGAGCATGCAAACTCTGCACATTAAGACCCCTTGCCCGGGAATCGAACCCTATTGAAGTCATTGCCAGCATAAACAGAATGGTGCTTTCATATTTTATTGTAATACTGCCTTGTGGCTGTACCACATTATTAATTCATTAATGAATGAATTTCATAATTTTTTTCTTACATTCATCCATCTTTTATACCTGCTTACTTCATAGCTCGGGGTCACGGGATCTGTTGGAGCCTATCCCAAAACACATAGGGCTGTACACCCTGGACAGGTCGCCAGTCCATTGCAGGGCCTAATGTACATGTTTTTGGACTGTGGGAGGAAATCGGAGTAAACCCACATTAAAATTTAATAATAATAGAAAATGAAATAATCTTACTTTAAAAGATATGAATGCATTTTTATTTTTGTATTATCAGATGATTTCTATGTTTTTTTTTACCATTTAAAAGGTCACATTTCTAGTCACTGAGTCACCTAATTTATTACTTGTAAATTTCATGTTTTAATCCGTCCGAAAAGAAAAAGTGTCATCTGCTGTAATTTTTTGGTTCCACAGACTTTCTACGGTTGCTATGGTTACATGAACACTTTCTTATATGTGATGGATCACCCTCTTGCTTTTCACATTTTTGGGCCTCTACCCTACTGCTCAACAGTGTGATGGACTCATCCACCAGCTGTACAGGCAAATTAACTCTCCGCTTTTCCTGATTCTGTCTTGTACAGTCTGCAGGTAGAGTGAGTAAGCCAAAAGGGCACGCTGGGTGATTACTGTCAGATGCTGGTACTACTGCTGCTTTGTCAAACTAAATTTCTTTTTGGGTGGTTTCCATGGAAATTGAGCCTCAGCAAAAGTAATAGACTGAATGTATGTGTAAAAAGAAAATAGTATTGCTTTAGTATATGATTCATTAGTGTTGAAAATGTTTTCTATTTGAAACTGAAGCATTGTATCCTTTGAGCAGTAAGTAGTATTTTTTTACTTTTTAATACATTTAAAAAGTATTTTTTTGTCTGATGGTTATCTGATTGTCTGATGGTTACCTTTAAAAATTGAATTTAAATAATAGCGAGTAAGCGAGTATAGAAGATGAACGATGTATAAATAAATGAATTGATTTATACATGTTTTTATGGTGTTGCAAGTGTCCTGTTATTAGGTTCTCCCAAGTAGGTCTGTAAAAGAAGCCATCAAGTCAAGGTCTAGCTACATTACATCAAAAGTCCCGATGTCACAATCACAACTAAAAGTTTGTGGTCACCTCACCATCAGATTCATACGTGGTTCCTCTTCAAAATGTTGCTACAAATATGGAATCACTAAGCTGTCTAGAATGTTTTTGTATGTTAAAGCATTACTTTATTCCTTCACTTAGACTTAGAGACTCCAACACTGTTGCAGCATGGCAATGACCCTGAGCACAAAGCTTCTGAGATAGATCAAGACATGGTGTGTTATTATTGGAAAGCACTCAAAAACTTAAACGTTTGGCACAACGTCCTGATCTAAACATCAATGAACAAACAACTTTGGAATGAACTGGAACACCAACTACATTTCAGACATCCTTACCTGACATTTGGGTCTGATCTCACTAATACTGTTGCAGTTAAATGAACCCAAATCTCACATCCAAGTTACAAATTGTCACGGAAAATTTTAATAGAATAGTGGACCTCAAACTAGGGTAAATTTAGAATAGGTTGTTTAAACTCACATATGAAACCTTTGGCAATATAGTGTATGTGCCTATGATTAGACTGTTTTGTCAGAGGACATCGAGATTAAAATATAAAATAATGTGGAAATATTTTCTATATCCTTCATCCAAACCTGGATTACTTTTTTAATAAGACAGATGCCCAGGAGCAGGATAAGTTCATTCAATTCAAAGAAGAATCTAAGTCAAGGTCACATCAAAATCAGACTCAAATCCTACCTCCAAGGGAAATTTTTAAAGTCTAGTGGTGGTCCCTTTACTGTTCTTTCAAGGATTTAATCTTTCATACATGCACCAAATAAAAAAGAGAGACAGAAGTAAGTTAGAGTCACATCAAGACTATCTTTGAATTTTGTTCTGGAGCCGTTCAAAGTAGTAAGGATACAAAGATGACCATTAATTACTGACCATAGGGTAATTCCTAAGAATTCACAAGGGATGTGGCTTTGAAAATAACTGCCACACTACTTAAAAATGAATTTTAAATGAAACCATGTGAACATTCTTTGACTGTGCAAGAACAGAACTGTTCATTTTTTGTGGAGAAAGCCAAGAAATAGAAATATAAGGACAGGGTGCTGTTTAATAAATGATAGATAAAAACTGAGAAGAAACTATATACATCTTAAATACATAACTGCTGGGACAGGTGATGTTAGTAATGAGGACGCATCAACATGAACATTGGGCTACTTAAACAGATTATATGCATATTTACCATTTTGAACCTCTTAAAGTCTATGTGACCTGCATGCGACCTGCTTGAATTCATATTCTCATAATGATCCTCGTCTTACTGTATATAGGTGCCTTCTGAATTTGTTGAATTTTAATTTAAATTTCTGAAATGCTTTTAAATACTCTAGTACCACTATTTACATAGCAAAATTGGACTGGTCCAATGACAAACAACCCAAACCTTTTTCACTTTGTCCAAATACAGCAATATATCCCGGTCCTGGACTGGTAAGGCCAGGCTAGGTCTGGCAACTTTACCTAGCAAAGCTATAGTTAAGACAAATTTGTAAATATGGTTGGTTCTATTCTGGTATATAAGACACATTAAATTGGTTCCCGAACGTAAGCCTTAAACTAATGCCTTTTTCCCTAACTCTTTTTTTTTCACCTACCTGCATCAAGATGTGTAAATAGCTCCATATATAGTTTTTTCAATGTGCTACCTACAATGCCACCACACTCTGATCTAATTTAATATCTGATGTCATCTTAATGTAATCAACTAACATTTCAAGATTCACAGGTATACTGCAGTTTTTCGGTTTGCATTCATTCATCTTCTATACCTGCTTATTGACTAACTGGGGTCAACGGCGGTCTCAATCCTATGGGCATTTTATAGTCAACAATCAACCTAATGTACATTTTTTAAAAGGGAAAGTGGAGTACCCAGAGTAAATCCACTCAAGCATAGTACAAGAACATACAAACTCCATACAGAAAAAGCCCTTGCCTGGGAAATCCACGGCCAAGGGACTTTCTATTATTAGATGCTAAACATGCTAAGCCACCGTGCTGCTCACCAGGAAAATGATTAACAATGAAGTACATCACAAATTTATTATCCATTCCATAAATCCATTATTAAGCTAAATGTAAACACTGCTGTTTGGTGTTTTGTTTTATTCTAAAAGGACACGAAATGAATCAAATGAAGCAATGACAATGACGCAGTCATATTGGCATATAAATACACGCAGATGTGATTCGGGTAAAAGCCTCATACATTCTGTTTCATTTCCTCATTTCCGATTTGGCTTTTTATGTCACATGGGGCCCCTTAGGATTTGGAATTATTAAATTTTCCATATAGTACAGAAATCATATCTGTGCTATTTTAAGACATATACTTGTATTTATTACATTTCAACTCAGTAATGTATATGTATTTGTAGAGTTTCAGTGCAGACCAAAAATCATGTTTACGCAAAATCTGTCAGGAAAAAAATGGCTTTGGTTAAGACGTGCAGCGAATGCAAACGATTCTGAAATGATATTTCAACTGCAAGCTAGATATGTTTAATTTAAACTTTAAAGATTGTTCAAAACCAATTCATGTACTCCCTGATAATTTGCTAATGTTATTTAGCGCACCTAACCAAGTTAACAGAGCAGAAGGAGCTGCCTGCCAGATCACATATTAATATGGAGATTAAAGTTTGGGTGTGGGAGCAACGTGGGCCGACCATCATGGCCTAATCACTTTAACTGATGCCGGTGAAGCATATAAATAATGTATTATTGTTGGCCTGTGCTTAACAGTGCAGCATGTGTAAATCTATCTAAACCCATTTGTTAGGGAGAAAATACATCGAGTGGTGTTAATATGAAAGATCTAAATGCCTTTTGAGAGAAAATGAAAAGTGTAAGAGGTCAAATCTTTAATATAATACCAAGGAATAAAATCACGCTTGTGTAAAGATAAAAAAAAGACACATTGCATCAAGCTGCTTTGAAAGGATAAATATGGGGCCTTTTCACCTCCTGGCTGACAGACTTGAAACATTATTTTATTATCTTTTAAATACTCGCTCAACAGTTAGCAGCAGGCTTATTTAAGAAAGCACTTGGCAAATATGGTGGTGCTAAGTGACCGATTGTCCAACGGTCTTGAAGTTGAGAGCATGCTGCAGGTTTGGTAGGCCATGTTTGACTCAGCTTGTTCACGCCAAATAAAATGTTACTTCCTAGCACAGTGGTGGCTTAAATGATTAAGGCGCTAAGTTGTTGATCTGAAGACCAGAGGAACTGCGTTTCCTGCAATCATCACCATGGAAGACCAGGGTTTAAGCCCCGCCTCTGGCAAGTCCGCCACAGTTGGGTCATTGAGTAAGACCTTTAAACCTCCTGCTCCGGGGGCGCTGTATCATAGCTCTGACCACAACTTTTCGAGGTAGGAAAGGTGAAGAAAAACATTTCATGGTTTATAATCATGGATCCGACAGATAAACTGGAATTTATTTAATTTATTTAGTGCTTAACTAAAGCTCAGTGCTACACTAAACCTGCAGCAGGAACTTAAAATGCTATATGCCATATGACTTCTGTTCTATTTTCCCTTTAGTGGCTTATGGATTTTTTCAGAGTGGATTTTAAACTTTTACTGTTGATTTTAAAGTAGTCAACAGCCTTGCTACTTCCTAATGGCGTGAACTTTTAAACATACATCGACCCAGCAGAGCTTTGCAGTCTGTAGGCCAACAATTGCTTAAGGTTCCTCGGCCTTAGTACAAACAGTGGGGTGATCGTTCATTTTCTGTAGCAGGCCCCAGGCTTTGGAATGCATTACCTTTTACTCTACAGACTATTACTGATTTGCCTTTGTTTCAGGCAAATTTAAAGACTCATCTATTCAGAATAGCTTGTGGCACTTAAGAGGACTTGACAATTTTGTCATTTATTTTAACTTTTGTTTTAGTAGTTTACTGTTCATTTGTGTTTTTTTTTAGTTACATTAGCTGATGTATATTGCATATACATATATGTTAATGTATATTAATACTTGCCTTCAGATTTTCTAGTTAATTATAATTCCACACACACCAAACACCAAGAGCTAATAAACAGTATTTTTTATCAAATACACTTTTGCCAGGGTTGCCAATGTGTCATAGTTCTACTGGCCAAATTTACTCCCTAGCATATAATTTTTGTGCTGTAAAACAAGAAAGTAAAAGTAAAAATTATATTATTCCTAGCTTTTTCTGTGTGTGTTTCCATGTGTGTGTGTAGTGTGTGTGTACCTGCAGAATATGCTGGTGTGTGTAGCGGATTCTTTCAGCTTTATCAGGCCACACCGTATGTGCTACAGGGGACTGAATAGTGGAAGCTGGAAAGCCTTATCAAGCAGTACACAGAACAGGCCATGCACTGGGGCATATGTCCAGAGGTAGTCAATCGCTTACCCCCTAGCAAGTACAAATCAGTGAAGGCCAAGCAAATATGCATGCAGTATGAACTGATATCAATCAAAGACACAGATTTCATGGGATACATTTCTAAAAGGTGATGTCCATATATGAAGAATTTTGGTAGTACAAGCTGTGTGTTGTTTCAGATAGGGGACTGGTAGCCTTCTTTATTTCCAGTGGAACTAATACAATAATACACAGTAAGGCTCATATACTGTCCTGTACTTGGACTCACATACTAAAACTCACAGTAGCAAAAATAAAAGTCTAATAAGCCTGCAAGAATAAAAATCATTATTGTTTTTAAAAGTGGGAATAGGGAAATAGTAGAATATTGGTTAAGATCCTAGATTGCTAACTAGGTTTCATCTGGGTTTTATTTCCAGCACTACCAAGGTACCACTGTTTGGGCACCAAAGTAAGGCGCTTCCCCCATTTACTTAGTTGTATAAAAAAATGTAATCTGTTATGTCTGGACAACTTTTAAATGCCATAAATGTAGCTACTTTACATAATAAGCATTCAAATACAACTAATCAGTTGCTGTGTTTTACTCTTTTATGTCCTAGACACATTCTAATACCCCTCCACTAGTTTCCAGATATATAAAATATAAACAAGGGCGGTGGTAGTGGTAAGATGGTCCTGGGTTCAATTTCCAGGCAGGTAATCTTTCTTTGCAAAGTTTGCATGTTCTCCCTTTTTTTAGAGTGGGTTCACTCTGGGCACTCCTGTTTGTCCCACAATCCAAAAACATGGAAATTTTATTTGCCCATAGGAGTAAGTGTGACCGTGTGGTTTTTCTACATAGGTTATCTATGTAGGCTTCAGGAGACCTCTGTGATCCAAAGTTAGGGAATAAGCGGGAATAGAAGATGAATGAATGAATGTGATATAAGCACATTTTTGAAGGTTTTTGTAATATACATACTTATACATACTGTAATATAGTGATTTGTACAGAAAGAATGCTGGTGGGTATCACCAAGCCAATATGGATAGGTTCTGTTGTTTTTTAAGATATTAAAATGCTCTTTTAAAAAAAAATGGTCTGGATTAGGTCAAGTTTAATATAAAAAACATCACAGAATTGGTGTAGAAGATTGTGTGTCTGGACCTGATTATTATTTTGCCGGTATTTGTTTTGCCACAAGTGGACACATTGTGTCTTGTGTATTATAATTAGGTCTCAGGCAGAGTTAAAAACGAATCAGAATCTACACTTCCTGTCTAGAGCACACATGCATATTCATGTGCCTAAACAAATGCTGGCTAAGTCAGATTACTAAAATATAACCAGTATCTTTATTTTTATTGATGCAGAAGCCTGGGGAGTTGAAGTGATTCAGACTCTGGCACTGTCGAGAAGCTGCTGTGAGCAGGCAGTACGGTGGATGTTTGATTGACAGACATAGTGGCACCAGCTGATTTTGGCATTTTTTCATCTTAGTCTTTCACTAGCACAAGGAGAGATGCGAAAACCTCAGGAAGTCAGAGCTAATCATTGCTTTATGGGAATCAGGAATAAAATATTTTACTGTAAAATTTAAATAATTTTGTTTTAACCTTTTTTCTTGAACCTTCAAATAAGTGCTAGTTTTGGTAATTTTTTTTGTTTTAGCACAACCACTATAAAACTTTATTCAAACGTGTACAATAGAGAGTTTTTGTTTTACTTTATTTATTATATATTTATGAAAAAATATATATTTGGCACATACATGGTTAACACAGTACAACATATAATATCTAGTGGTTATCACAGTTACCTCACAGCAAGAATGTCCCTGATCAAGGGTCTTCTGTACCCCTGCCTTCCGCCCTATGTGCGCTGGAGTGGGCTCCAGCAGACCTCCGTGACCTCGTAAGTGAGTAGGTATAGTAAATGAGTGAATGAATGAATAAAAATATTGTTTTTTATAGTGTATGTTTTTATTCGCATATCCCACCTTGGAAGGTTTGGGTGGGAGCGCAGGCTCAGCTATGATACATAGTCCCTGAAGCAGAAAGGGTTAAGGTTCTTACTCAATGACCCAACAATGTCAGACTTGGTGGGGTGGTGCCTAAACCCAGATCTTTTTGGTCTTCCAATAACCAAATAAGTGCCTTAACCATTTGAGCCACCATTGCCCGCTTACTATCAGAACCTATTTTTCTGACTCTGAGACTGGGATGTTGCGAAAGGCATCCATAAATCTCATTATACTGATGTATGTTTGTGGGATTTATAGCACAAGATTACATTTTGGAATTGTTTCCAGCAAGCTTAAGGTCACAGCAAGGTCAATTGTTTAACATATAATAATGTTATTTTATGCATGATATGGTGACTAGACATGGTGGTAAAGGCATCTCCATCTACACCGCTGATAGATACTACATAGATTAAATTGTATTCATTCTTAATAATGAATACAATTTAATCTAAGAATGAATACAATTTAATCTAAGTAGTATCTACCAGTGGTGTATTCATTATTTTTGGAGCAAAAATTATTAAGAATGAATACTACTTAGATTAAATTGTATTCATTCTTAATAATTGTTGATTTTGCTCCAAAGAATTAAAAAATGTGGACTTTCTGGTATGAGCACAGTTCAGAATTTACAATGAATAACTTCAGTAAAAGGATTTTCAGACATCTGAGCTTGTGTTTAAGGGGTGAAAGTGACGGTTGGTTGGAGCTTGAAACCAGTGGTTTTGCAGTCTCATTATCGTACTGGGTGGAAACAATCTGGCAAAAGTAAGATGGCATGTCTTGCTCCATCGTGCTTTTCATTGTCAGTGCACATGTCATAGTCATCAGTTGTATAGAGAGGGCTGTTTTGTGGAGATGAATTCAGCCGAGTTAGGAAGACAGACAGGTTAGAAAAGTGTGTTTGATGAAAGATTTCAGGGTATAATGTATAGAATAGACTTGCCTAGCAGAAGTGACCTATAAAAGTGTTAATCGAATGTACTTTTAGGAGGTGTAATCAGATATAGCAAAT
>JAOTQW010000012.1:1992266-2006674 GCA_026260075.1 Sisor rabdophorus
ATATTGTAATTCCATACAGTATGGAATTGATTTAGGATGTTCAATGACTCCGATATTTGCAGTTTCAGCAATTTGTCAATAAAAGTCAGATAGGAAGTGTGCCGCTCTTTTGCCCTCACAGACGGTGCTTATTAAATGTTTTCCGTCAGCATGGCTCCTGCTCAAGTTGACATTTCCACTGCTGCTTTACAGAGTCTCCTGGCTGCAGAGGTAAGAAATGTCAGTGCACATCTGTGCGTCCACGATATCACTCAGAGCCCGGGCCGAGTGCAACAACGCCTGCTGGGAACTCACGGCCCCAGCGAAAGCATCACAGCCAGACGGAGTCTCCGCAAACAAACACTGGCATGCCAAATGCTGCTGCCAATTAGGGCTCGGCCTGGCATTTACCAAAAGGCTGTAAGGATAAATGCTCCATCCCTCAGAGCAGAGTTGGGGGGTTCCATGATTAAACTTGGTATGACTGACAGCAATTAGGGAAGATTTATTAGTGTAAAGGTTAGTTTGGTTTTTACGCAAATAATGTTGTATCAGACACAAGAGACAAAACAACAGATGAAATCACTGAGCAACAGCATAGTAAATACCAAAGTGTTATTTTGCATGGAAAAGCTTTGGCATACTGGATTATGTGACAAGAAATTGCTTGTTTTATGAATTTTTAAATCTTTGAAAAGGTTGCACACAAGATTTGGAGCATAGCTTTGTCAATGAAGCTGATGAGCAGAATAATCAGATGAGAATCATGCAGCTGAGTGGCAGAACCTAAGATCCTGGTGACGGGTTAATTATTCAGTCTAAGGTGGAAGGAATATTTATTTAGATTCCCATGAGGCCTCACTAGTGAGTCTCACACATGTTGTAGGAACGAAACTAATTGGGCTGCATGATGTCCTTCAAGAAAAAAAAGGAAACCGTTTGGCTGGACCACCTTTTTATTTATTTTATTTAATGGCCTGTGGTAAAAGCTTCAGCCAATTACTTCATTTCGTGAAGTTTGCATACCGTGTAGTAATGTTTTATAAGCAGGGGTGACATTCATGTCAAAAAATACACCAAAAAACAAAGCCAAAAAAAAAAGAAAAAAAGTTATTTGGGGCAGAGGGGCACCGATAATGCCTGGCCGTGTCGGAAGAGACCAGTGTCAAAAGACACCAAATCTTTTTAAAAGGCTCTTTGAGCTGTCATTAGAAAGCAGAGGTTCTGCTGGGAATGTTAATAGTGTGAATGTGAATAGTGTTTAACTCGACTCGAAGAAGAAACCCCTCTTAAGCAAAGATATAAAAATAATACATGTAATATGTGTATATGCAACTTTAATAACAGAAGAAAATGCAAGCTGACATTTCAGAAGCTTCCAGTTACCAAAAACGTTTAGCTTGAATAGCACTCAACGTTAATATAACGAACTAAGAAACCAAAAAAAAAATATGTTTTGTTTTTTATAGTATGGCGCAGTAAACAGACAATGTGCTTATCCCTCCATCCTCCAGGGCAAATATCTGATATTTTAAATGCAGATAAAATGCCGATACAGCCATTTACCAGCTTAGATGCGTTAATAGATTAACAGCTGTGATCAGATATGGCCTGTAGAGCTAAGCTCACATACCTCGGATCCTGACAGGCCTTTTCTTTTACTGCATTAGGTAGGATTTATTGCTCACCCTTACCGGCTGTTGACATGAGCAGGTTATAGCATTTCGATAAGATGAGTGTAATGACGTTATTCCTTGTCCTATCATGGCCAGATAAACTGTCTTCTCCAGACGTCCTGTCCAGCTACGAATTATATTTTATCAGCTCTATTATGACCATGACTGGTTAAAACGACACAAGATATTAACTAAGTTGGCAAAAGTAGCATTCAGTTAATTTATTACATGAGAAAAACAATTCTGGGCTTTCGAGAATGTCGTTGCTCCGCACTTGTTTTATGGTCAATTGGATTAATAATTGGGGCTAACAGGCTATCAAAATGCAATTCACACACAGAAACACTTGGGGAGGACGTATTATCTAATTAAAAGAACCAGTCCTTGTTTCTTTTTTACTCCTTTTTGTGTGGCAGTAGCGCAGTAATACAAAAGAGGAGGTGATAATTGGAAATAAGAGAAAGAATAGTGGTAGTACTGCTTTAGTAGTACATACAGTACTGTGGAAATGCAGCCTCTACTGTTGGATAAGGTGAACAGTTTTTTAATCCTGATTTTATGGCATCTATACTAATTTATGTCCTTCCATGTAAAAGGTTTATTCTAGGATTTATGGGATTGTGTAAAATTGATTTATCTGGCTGTGGCTGCAAGTTAAAGATGAGTGTGTGTGTGTGTGTGTGTGTGTCTGTGTGCTCAAAATTTTAAATAACTCTTTATGTGATTGGAAAAAACATATGAATCTTTTGAAATTCCAGTAACAGTCATGTTAAAAAAATTACTGGTTAGGCTGGGGCCCATAGTGTAGTGGCTTAAGGCAGCAGCACTTATATGTGCAGTTATGCTATGGCAACTCGGTTTGCTCCCACCCCCTCTGTGTCCACCATTTCATCTTTTCCACTGTTTCATATTAATATGTATAATAATTGATATTAATATATTATAAATAAATTATAAATATATTATTATATATTATATATATTAAAATATTTATATGCCTTTATTAAAAGGCAAAAATTGCAAAAAAATATATCCAAAAATATATAAATAAACCAGGGCGGCGTGGTGGCGTAGTGGTTAGCTTGGTCGCCTTACAACAAGAAGGTCCTGGGTTCAAATCCCATGCATGGTCTTTGCATGTTCTAACCACTGCACTGCCCTAAAATTATTATTTCATCAAAAAAAATTTTTCCTCTGGTCAGCACTATAAAAGTTTATAATGAGTGGTGGAGGCACAGATTTTGCTTTGGTCTTTATACTTTTTACTCTATTTACAGTCCCTGGTCTAGCTTGATTTTCTCTATGCTGCCACACGAGTCCAGATACTAGTGTTTTTTTCATTTCAGATTTTCTTACTAATAGAAAGCAGTTTGGACAGGTAAATATTATTTTCACCCCATAATGATATGCAGATGCTAGTGCACAGCATTTTTTTCACAAATAGAAAGCATTTCAGACACTTTAAACATCCTTTTCGGTGTGTTTTTAATACATCAATTAAACTTTTATACATAAATATATTTGATTTGCTGCTTAACAAGGTCAATTCAATGCAATGTTACCAAAAATGAAAACATCTGGTTTATTATTTATTATCGAGCCATGGTTGCGCATATCTTAGGTAGCTTGCTATGGAGTTTGTTTGGTTGTTCCTCACTAAACAAAAAAAAAAAAATACTGGGTTATTGCACTGTACAGCGGAAATTTAAATTATTACCCTATTCTTTTTATATGCATTTTTATTGTGTAAAAAAGCAGAGGATAACATTGTTCTTTTATTATCAAAATATTTACAGGATGTAACGTAGTGAGAGAAAGAAAAAGAGAGGAGGACATAACATCCGATGATTCACAAGAAGAAGAAAATTGTCAGTGTTGGTACAGCAAATGCCCTCCCATACAGGTCAAAATTGAATGTCTATTTCTATCTACAATTGGCAATTCACAGTCCTGCTATTTGAGGACTTGATATGTCAGAAGATGAGACAGAATGACTACAATGGGTTTTCTGTCATTCTTTTATAAGAATTTTTAAAATAGGAATGAAGAAAGCTTAAATAAAAGGACAGTTGCAAAAAAAGCATCATGTCATGAGGACCAGAAGGAAATCACAGTTGTCGGTCCCTGGGCCTTCAATAGGGACTTACCCAACTGATAAATCTTCATTACTATATAAAGACACCATATATAACGGTATGGCATTACATAGAGAAAGCCATATCACGTATAAAGGATAAAGAACATTTTTTATTGAAACAAGAAACCCTGTTAACACGACTTTACACTACACCCACAATATCATCTTGAACAGTCAATATTTATCTTAATAATAATATAACAAAAACATAAAGTGAATAAAATGTATAATACATTTTCTCAATATCTCAAATGTGGATATGCGGATATGAGTGATTAAATACTTCAAATATTAATGTATGGTCAAAGTTTTGGGTGAATTTTTTTTTAAAAAAGCATATTGATTTCATAAGAGGCTAATTTTGAAAAGATGATTCAGCCCAAGGCATCGCTGGTGTACATCATTGTATAAGCACAGATATGGCAGTATTTTGGTTTTAAAAGAACCCATGCAGACTGAAGTTCTTTGTGAAAATCTTTAGTGGCTACATCGTAATTCACAATATCTTTGAAGAAAAATTTATTTGTCTTATATACCTTTATTCCCTAATTTTGGGTCACATGGTCTGCTGAAAGGCTCGAAAGCAGGAGAAGTACCGTGGGGCAAAAAATTATTTAGTCAGCCACCAATTGTGTAAGTTGAGGGTATAAATGAGAGATGGGGGTTCTGATGTAGCCTATCCAGGTACACATTGAAAAAGAGGCAGGGGTACACCCTGGAAAGGACGCCAATCCATTGCAGGGCCACATATAGACAACCACACGCACTCACATTCACCTATGGGCAATTTCAAATCACCAGTCAACCTAACGCACATGTTTTTGGACTGTGGGACGAAGCCGGAGTTCCAGGAGGAAACCCACGCAAGCACGGGGAGAACATGCAAACTACGCACAGAAAGACCACTCCAGGCCCTTTAAAATTCTTCTTATGAAGTTGCTTCTTTGTTACACAGGTAGTGTGTTTGGGATCATTGTCATCCCATTCACTAGGTCCCCTGTGTGGTTCTGGTATTTTGGCTCAACGTTCATGTGACTATTTTGACCCCACAGGGTGAAATTTGGCATGGAGCCCCAGATTGAGAGAGATTATCAGTGGACTATTATGTTTTCCATTTTCTAATTATTGCTCCCACAGTAGATTTCATCACACCAAGCTGCTTACCTATTGCAGATTTACTCTTCCCAACTGGTGCAGGTTTACAATTTTTTTTTCCGATGTCCTTTGACAGCTCTCTTGTCTTGGCCATAGTGGAGTTTGGAGTGTGACTCTTTGAGGTTGTGGACGGGTGTCTTGTATACTGATTACGAGCTCAAACAGGTGCCATTAATACATGTAACAAGTGGGGGACAGAGGAGCCGGATGGACTGTGATGGACTGGCGATTTGTCCAGGGTGTACCCACCTGCCTGTCGCCTCATGTGTGCTGGGATAGGCTATCGTGGGATAGCAGACCCCGTGACCCCAGAAAGTTCGGGAATTTATTATCATTTTCAGATGCTGGGAATTAAACCCACATCTTTAAGTTGGTAGGTCTTAACCACTAGGCTACCAATTTCCATATAAAAACCACTACCAGTTTTTAAAATCTGTATGGGGAAGAAACCCTCTTAACAGTGAATGCACTGCATCATTCATGAGCTACTTATTTATTTTTATTAGTGAAATCATTAATACATGATGCCTTAATGATGAAGGACTTATTAGTGTTTTGTGAGGCATGCATGTAAACAATTATGTCTGCGATTTTAAAATAATTTTAAATGTCTGCTATGCATTTTAGCTCATTTGGAGCATGACAGATAAGTTGTTTAAGTTACTGTAGTGCTGTTGCTCTGACCTTTTTATTAGCATGGTGTTTTTCTATAGAAATAAGATATAGATTTTTTTGCCTTATGTACGTTCTTTATAGACATGTGTGATCTGAACACTAAATAAAGCTTCAGACAGTTTCCGAGTGAGTGTATAAATTATAATGCTTGAATTTCACGCACAATATTTTTTTTCATTTATTTACATATTTTTTATTTAGTATGAATATTATTTCTACAAAAGTAAAAATCTTACATTTATATTTACATATAAATTTGGAATTGAACGTTTCCAAGATTCATTTATTTACTGGGTGAGCACAAAATAGGAACAATAAAAATTAACAAAACTACCAAGGCTTGACTTAGCTTAGCATAAATAAAGCAACAAACATGAACTTGACTAGCATCAACTTGACTTGCATTTAACTTAAATAGACTGAACATAAACAGACTCATGACTCATTGCACATAGCATCATTGCTAGACATCTAACAATTATCCTACTGTACAGGAAAGCGAAGAGTTTTTTATCGTTGCTTTTATTGTTGCTTATAAATAGAAGAATTTTAAGAAATTGACTAAAATAATTTGTGAAGTGGCATTTATCACAGTTTATGTAACTAACATATGCCTACATAGCTTTATATAAAATTTGTTTTCTATACATTGACACCATGTATCGTTATAGCGAGAGGAAAAACTGAACACACAGTCTTACAATGTTGGCCTGCAGTTACAGCTGGGATTAATCCCTTGTCTTGATTCGTGATAATCCATGGCTTTAATAGTGTTTCAGTGGATTTTCAGCGGAGATTAACCTTTAATAAAATAAATTACAAAAAGCTTTATCAAGAGGCACAGCATTGTTTGAATGCTTGTTTATAGGTTAATTAATCAACACATTAGAAGTGCTATTCACATGGGCAAAAACCAAGCAGTTGTTATTGTTGAGCTCCTTGATACCAGACTTACCAGAGTTAGTAAAATGACTGAAAATTTTGAGCATCTATTCGTTCATTTTGAGCATCTTTTCATTTATTCATTCATTCATTTCTTCATTCATCTTCTATACCCACTTATTCCCGAATTCGGGTCACGGGGGTCTGCTGGAGCCTATCCTGGCACACATAGGGAGAAAGGCAGGGGGTACAACCTGGACAGGATGCCAGTCCATCGCAGGGCCACATACACACAACCACACGCACTCCTATGGGCAATTTAGAATCACTAATCAACCTAACATGTTTTTGGACTGTAAAAGGGTAACCAAAGAACACGGGGTAATTCACGCAAGCGCGGGAAGAACATGTAAACTCCGCACAGAAAGACCCCATGCCAGGGATTCGAATCCAGGACCTTCTTGTTGTGAGGCAATTGTGCTAAGCACTAAGCCACCTCGCCGCCCCTAAGCATCTATAAAATTTTTTAATTGTTACCACAATTTACACACAACATGATTACCCAACCATATTTATGAGAGAAGGCAAAGACATATAAGATATATTTTAGTAGCCTGACTTGAAAACATGGGATATCAGGCTGGTAATTTTGCAAATCCTAGTCTTGCTAAAGCTTCTGCATGGTGCCCACAGTTTCCCACACCCACTCATTTGCATGTTGCAAAGAATTAAAAGATACCGCTGTAACGATAAACCATCATATTGACATCCCTAGTTTCTATTATATTTTACTTCCTTTGTCACTGGTGATAATTAGTAGCCTAGCATGGCACAAAGCATTATTACTTAGCAGAAGCCTTTATTCAACGCGTTGTACAAAAGATTTGAGTCTACAAATTGAGCAGCTCATTACTGGAACTCACAAAACAGTCTAATGACCCAAAAGCGATTAAAAACAACTTTATAATTAGATCTAAGTAAAGAAAAAAAAAATTTTTGCCCTGAGATGGACTGTCAACCTGTCCAGGGTGTACCCTCTGCCTCTCTCCTTATGCAGACCCCTGTGACCCCGAGTTCGAGAATAAGCAGGTATAGAAGATGAATGAATGAATGAATGAATGAATGAATGAATGAATGAACGAACTTTTTTTAAAGTGTGATTTCTTATTTATGACCTATTTTGTATACTGCCTCTTGGATTTGAGTTCAAGCATCGCTCATTTATTTTTAATTAGCGAAGGCAGCAACGTACAGCCTGTTGCCAGGGAACTGCAGCACATGCTAAATTATTGTTCTCTGATGCATGTTAACTGTTATATCTAAGCAATATACTCAATGTTTAGACTAAAATCTTTAAAAAAAAGCAGCATACTAATCGGCATTGAAAATAAGAAAATGATTTTGCTTCATTTAATTCAGATTAGTTTCGCTTGTTTTAAGTTTGGAATTATATAAGGTAATATTCATTTACTGCATTTGGTAGCCTTCATTATATACATAAACAAATAAAATTGGATTATAATTTTTTTGTAAAAAATACAGCTTGTGTAACAGTGTAAATTTTCTTATCAAATAAAAAAATCTCAACACAAAGCCATCAATGTCTAAACCCCTAGCAACAAAATGGAACCCCCTTAAGAGGTAATTGGGTCCAAAACGTCAATATTTTGTATGGCCAGCACTTCCTTAAACCTCTTGGACATGGACTTCACCAGAACTTCTGAGGTTGCCACTGGAAACCTCTTTCATTCGTCCATGACAACATCAAACGCTGGTGGATGCTCAATAGGGTTTAGGCCTGCAAAACATGCTTGGCCAGCCAATAACCTTCACCCTTAGCTTCTTTAGTAAGGAAGTGTGTTTTCAAACATTATCATATTGGATTAGGTGCCATGTTAAACTCCCATTGACCAGTATGAAAGAGTAAGAGCAACGACACAAAATTTAACACACCTGATGCCCATTTACACCTTAGACCTTGTAACACCTGAGACCTTGTAACACCTACACGTTTCGTGACAACAGGGAGGAAAAATGGCCCAATTTGGACATTACCTTGCTTTTGTTGCCAGGGGTTAGGACATTAATGGGACAGCAAATTTACACTATCACACAAGCTGTACATTCACTACCTTACTTTGTAGCAGAGTTTTCTTTAGTTTTTTTCCACATTCATTCATTCATCCATGCAGCCATCTTCTGTACCCGCTCATTCCCGAACTCGGGGTCACAGGGGTCTGCTTGAGCCTATCCCAGCGCACTTAGGGCGAGAGGCAGGGGTACACACTGGGGTACTCCACCACAGGGCCACATACAGACAACCACACACTCACATTCACTCTACTGGGCAATTTAGAGTCACCAATCAAGCGCAGAACATGCAAACTCTGCACAGAAAGACCCAGTGCCCGGGACTTGAACCCAGGCCACCTTGTTGTGAGGCGACTGTACTAACCACTATGCCACCGTGCCACCCTTTTTTCACATAAAATGATACAATCAATATTCATGTATTCAAGAAGTGTAAAGGGTATAATTTTTGTTACATGCTCTATTTTTAAGTATCGTAGAATTGTATGTGTATATTTTTTAGAACTCGTGTAAACACATACTAAGCAATAGAATTTAGGGAATTCGGTGGTACAGACTTGGCTTGACCCATACAAAGATGCTCTAATTAGTTCCAGTTGTCTTTACTGTCCTCAGAAAAAAATCAATCTGTGTAAAAGCTAGACATAAAATGAGTGTCCTTTAAATGTCTTTGTGCTGATCATGAATGTCTTCTTTGTTGTCATTGAGATTTCTATATGACGTTATGCTCAGGTATGTGCATTAGAAGGGACAATATAGACGAGACGGCTTGTAGCCAAGTTTTTTTCAAATGGATACACTACAGCAGACTGGATGTGATCAATGCTGTGTTTCTCTTGCTATACTCAGAATTCTGTGAGCAATGTTCTCAGAAAACGAGTGAGACCGTCTCACTATGCTCTGTGTGAGTGTGTGGTGTGTGCGCACACGTGTGTGTATTTGTGTGCCTATATGTTTGATAACCTCTTGCTTGTATTGCTCCACAGCCCGTATTGTGAAGACCAAGCAGTGGTGTGACATGATGCCATGTCTGGACGATGAAGGCTGTGACCTTTTGGTAAATAGATCAGGCTGGACTTGCACACAGCCTGGTGGCCGGGTCAAAACTACCACGGTGAGTCTCCTCCATCATAATATTTTTCTTAATAGTTTGATTTTTATGTGCTGAAATAAAATAAAAAATAAAAAATTATAATGAATAAATAATTAAAAAATAATGTATTAGCTAACTTATAGCATCATTATTTTAAGGATTTAGTTTAGTTCTAAGAATTAGTTTTTACAAGAATATTGTTTGGTATTAATCACTAACCTTTGAAGGTTATCAATTGCACATTTTTCCAAGATTCTTAACACAACTACAGCAGACATGAGGGAGCAGACACTGGTGTTTTGAGACACACCAACCAGCAAGTTTTTGAGACCTGCTTGTTCTAAATGAACTATTAACTTTAAAAAAAATATTAAAGTTTGCTTTAATATTAACACCAATTTTAACCATTAATTTTTTACCAATGTCTTAAGTTACAATTTTACATTTATGACAGATCTCAATTTTTTTACAATTTTATTTCTAAGAGTTTAAAACTGTTAATTAAACAGTTTTAAAGAATTCATTTGTCATTTATCTTCTATACCCATTTATTCCTGAACTCAGGGTCACGGGGGTCTGTTGGAGCCTATCCCAGCGCACATAGGCGAGTAATAATGCTAAAGTAAAATGATATATGTTTTTTATCTTGTACTTAGCACTTCAAGCTTTCACATTTTTAAATTAGTTTTAATTGCTAAAGACATGAATGATGAGTGGATGGGCAGTCATGGATGGTTTGTATGCAATAGTGTGAAAGAGGATTTGGAAGTTAGGCTTTACACACCTATCTGTACTGTCGCCTGCAATTAAAAAGTTTAATTTGTGCTCATTCATTTTCAGCTTCTCATTTGCTTTTCTACCGACCTTTTAATGTCAGACAGTGAACTTTACCAAATTTCAGAAGCATCACATTTATATTCCTTTGCATTCTGCTCTGTTTACCACTAATTTTATAGTAGAGGAAAAAATAAGATGGACAAAAAGGCAAGGCAGAGATAAAGGTGGGAAATATCTTCAATCGAGAATGCTGAATAAATGTGATGCATTTTAAATGAATAAATTACCTTTATTTCTATACTAAATACTAAAACTTACATCAGAACACTTGTAAATTTATTTTGTAAATTAAGAGTTTCCAACTAAGAAGGCCAGAGACAACAGCGGGAGGAAACCAAAAAAAGAAAGAAAAAAGTTAGGGGTTAGCTCTCCGCTAACCATATAAACTTTATACCATTCTTCAATATGCCACCTTTTCATGGTCTTTTCTGGATATCCAATTAGAGGGCAAGGTCATCAACCACCTCTGGGGATTATTGACTGAATACAGTCTGGGTCTGGTGGCAATGGTGAGCTCAAAATAGAAATAAAAAAGGGAGTATATCATAAATAAAGTGTGATAAAATATATATACATTTTTAGTACATACAATTTTATGTTGTAACAATTTTGAGGTTTTGGTTTTTTTAAGTAATATTTTTGGTAGAAGTGTGTCTCTTTAAATAATTTCAGACATTACATTTTTTAATGATATGAAAAGCTGATTAACAGTTGTAGGGTTAGTAGTATCGTTTAGTATTTTATTAAAACAGTGCTACATTTACAGCATTATATTTATGTAAACATTTTACATGAAATCCCTTGCACAGTGAAACTGCCATGGTTTAAGCCACAGTTTTTAAGCCACATTATTTCAATGTTTGATACAACAATTAAGATTTTAGCTTTTGACCTAAATCTGCATTATTTTTTAATAATTAGTGGCGTGCCCTCCCGATTTTTACTATATAATTAACCAGTGAGTGTGATTTTATTTATTCAATAACTCATTCATTCATCACCTTTACCCATTTATTCGCTAACATGGAAGGATCACCAAACAACCTAATGTACAGAATTTTGTACTGTGGTAGGAAACCGGAGTACCAACAGAAAAGCATGCTCCTCATGCACACTCTGCAGTGTTGTGAGGCGAACGTGCTCACTACAGCGCCACTGCGCCACCCATGGGGTACATTTAATTACCCCAATTGTGCACATGTGCCTTCAACAGTCCATAAAAAAAGAGATGAAAGCAGTATTTGCTACAATTCTAAAGTATGAGATATGTTTCTTAAAGGATCCCGAGTGGTGCTACAATCCTAAATCATTCATTCATTTATTTTCTATACCCGTGTATTTCCGAACTTGTGGTCACGTTGGTCCGCTGGAGCCTATCCCAGCGCACATAGGGCAAGAGGCAAGGGGTACAACCTGGACAGGTTGCCAATCAAGTCAAATTCATCTAAAGTTTAATGTTTAACTCAGAAGTAACTATTTAGGAAGATTTTCGAGAAACTCCTAACACTTTGAGAACCAAATGTCCGAGAGAGCTTCATCAAATGTAAATGCTGACATTTCTTTTTCTCTTGTTAATTATATCAGTTGAAATCAAGGGCAATGGTGAACTCATTTATAAAAAATACGGCACTTAACACTTTTATTTGCTATCTTTGGCCAGAATTTGTCTGAGTAAGCAAAAGAGACAGTGTGCAAGTGTGTATGTATAGTTTGTCAGGGTGTCTGTTTCTTGGCACAGAGCCATCCAAGATTCCCTTGTTTCCATTGCTTGGGACAAAAAGGAGGCAGCTGCCAGATGGGAACATTACTGCCTGATTCATGCCAAGTTTTAATAGACAGGTTCAAGTAGGACAGCCACAGGGATGCTGCAACATCCAGGGAACTCTTTAAAAATTACAGTACATAATGTTACAGTATACACTGTTTTATAATGTTGAAATATCAATACTAAAAGTAAGTAGCAATGCTATATCACCTGTAGTTCAAATAGGCAAGTTTGATTTGGATGCCCTAATTTTTTTAATATTTCATTTATTTAGTAGACACTTTTTTAAGAATTTAGCTCTACTGTAAATGAAGAGAAAACAAGAAAGAATAAGAGAATGCGTGGATGCTAATGTGAGCTAAATTACCAGACATAATAATACCTAAGTATAATTAAAAGTGTAGATAAATACTTATTACAGATGTTTTATCTTATCTTTGATTTGATTCTCTATGGAGAATAAATCAGCTAATTGTCTTCTCTTCAATCGAAAAACAACTTGATTCCTTTTCCTAGCACAAGAGTCATAAGCTATTGCACTTCAGACCCATCTTTCTGGCTCAAATCAAACACTGATAGCAAAAACAACCAAATCAAATCAATATGTCCTAGTAGTTGAGCAGCTCTTGTTTGTTTAAATAAATGATCTGGCTTATATGGATGTTTTTGTGTAACATTTAAAAGTTGAGGTATAATAAGTAATATTAAAAAATTAAACTATGTAACATACAAACAGAAAATTATCATACAATAATTATAGAATACAGACATAAAAAGCTGAACATAACAATACACTATAATGTGAGATATTTCTTCATTCAGCACCATCAGTATTACTGAGATCAGACCTTAATGTCAGGTAAGGAGGTCTGGGGTGCCGTCGGCATTTCAGTTTATCTCAAAGGTGTTCAGTGTTGTGAAGATCAGGACTTTGTTCCAAACATTTGTGTTTTTTTTAAACACCCACTAATAATAACACAGCATGTAATAATGAAGCTCAAAGGCTTTGTGCTCGGGGTCATTGTCATGCTGGAACAGTGTTGGAGTCTTTTAGTTCCAGCAAAGGAATAATGCGATGCTACAACATACAAAAATATTGTAATCAACTGAGGGCTTCCATGTTTGTAGTTTGGGGAGGAACCACATATAAGTCTGATGGTCAGGTAACCACAAACTTTTGCCAAATTAGTATATATATCAAATAAATTTACTTGAAATGAGCTAAAGTCAGAGACATGATTTAAGGAGTAAATAGATTTGTGAGACAACTATATGAGTATACGAGTGTGTGTTTTAAAAAAGAGAGATATAATAGGAGTGAGGGAGTGAGAGCAAGAATGACAAGAGAAAAAGTGATAGAGAGATTGATGCGGTCAATTTCATTTATTCAATTTATTTTTTAAATCAGGCCACTTTAGGAAACGCTTGTTCTCCTCCATGCTGCTTCTGAAAAGAGATGATGGTGAGAGCCGGTAATTTTTTTCCACAGCATTATCTTTGAAAATGGTAATTTTAACACATTTGACAGTCTATCACTAAAAGGCATGTCAGAGAGCATTCGTTCATGCGCCGTGGAAGTGCCGTGGCAAGGCAAGGCACGTTTCTATAGCACATTTTATACACAGTGGTAATTTAAATGGCTTTACAGAGGCAAAACAAAGAAATTAAAATAAGAAAAAAATTTTTTTATTAAAAACAATTAATAATCTAAAATGATTATAGCCAGTTGGGATGTAGCACAGCGCTCCTTCAGTTAATGCAGCACTAAATGAATGGCTTTTGAGCCTGGATTTGAAGGTGGCTAGTAGTAGATGGTTCCAACTGCATTCTCAATCTTTAGACTGAACCCTTTGTATGCTTAACCTACTTGATCCTAATAATCTGAGTGTTCTGACTGGTTTACAGTCAGTAAGCATATCTAAAATGTATTCAGGTCCTATAGGCCAGCAGTCCCTAATCTTTATTGCGCCACAGACATGGTTAAATATCAGACAATATTGTCACAGACTGGCTGGAATAAACACAACAAAATGAAATAATTTTTCTGTGTGGCCCGGTACCAAAAGACATTTACATTTACAGCATTTAGCAGACGCTCTTATCCAGAGCGACGTACAA
>JAOTQW010000012.1:2089962-2102111 GCA_026260075.1 Sisor rabdophorus
ATGGGCAATTTCCAATCACCAATCAACCTAATGCACATGTTTTTGGACTGTGGGATCAGATGGGTCTACTGGATCCCATCTCAGTGCACATAGGACGATAGGCAGGGGTACACCCTGGAATGGTCAATCAAACTTTTGTGCGTGGTTGTTCAGTGGGAGAAAACCAAAAAGAACTGAAGAAACCCACATAAGCGTAGGGAGGAAAATGCAAACTCCGCACAGGAAGACCCCTTGCCTTTTAACTCGGGTCCATCATGCTGTGAGGCGACTGTGCTAATCACTGCAAAGGGTGTCTGCAGGACCGAGATTGCTTAGATTAACCATACACAACAGTTCATCTTCAAATTGTATGGCACCTTATTTCTGGGCTTGTCTTCTAATCACTACAGTCTTGTCTTGTGTGTGTGTGTGTGTGTGTGTTTGTGTATTGACATATGGTATAGATACATTAATACAGGGACTGTAATATTGATATATTCAATCTATAAAGTTATTTGATAAATGTCATAATTGCTAACAAAAAATAAATAAATAATGATTCACACAAAATCGCATAAATGGTTGGATTTGTTATTTATTTGAAAAGTCCTTTACAATTGTACATGTTTTTAGCATTTATTAGCAGTGAAAAAAAGTCTATAGGAGAAAATTAATGTAATTTTTCTTAGATGTATTGCAGGGGCTGGCTGTCAAAAAAAAACATGCTGAGATGCTAAAGGTCAAGTGCTCATGAACAGCTAAAAATGAGCCGTACGAGTGCCATTGACAATCAATTACCAGTTAGTTTCATTTTATGAATTCACTATGCTTGTAGCCTGCCTTGTTTTAATAACTTTATTTGGCCCTTAACCCACATTTAAAATCTCATTTCAGTCTTCTGTCCCCTTTTTTAATTTGACAAACACAAGTTCAGACACGATCACAGACTTAAGCAGGTTGTCATGCACATTGGAGATGATTCTTGTTATGTTCAGTAGGCTGTTTTCCTTTGTCTATTTCATTGCAAGTCTTTACCTCAGCCATTTTCTCACGCCGACAATCAAACAAGGCCTTGGAGGTGAAGACAAGGACGACAGCGATAGATTATGCGTCAATTTGCTTACATAACCGAATCATGGCCAAAGAAGATGGATTGCACTGCAAACCAATCTGGACAAGCCATGTGGATATTAATTCACAGTTTGATTCATATATTTAACAGCCAGCACTATGTAGAAGAGAGTTGAATGACTCTAATTTAGATGCATTATGGATTAAAGAGCTTAAGAAAGCCGCGGAACTTTGAAGATTTTTCCTGCATCAACACACAATGGCATTAAATGTGTTTAAATATGGGTGCATGCTTCCTATAAGTATGCAGAGTTTAAGAAAATGCTGACACTCAAGACAAACGGTAGAGGACATTGATATCAATGTGCATGACCACTTGGCAATTTAACACAACTCTACGCTCCTGATGTCAGTTAATTCAAGCATTTAGGATTCAGGCTGGATTCCATGTCCTTTTTACTTATTGCCTTCCCATCTTGCGTATTTCTTCGCAACTTATTTTAAGTAAAAAAAAAAAAAAATCATTAAACTGGAGAGCATTCATTTGAGCATTTGGGTGACATATCAGATCTATTTAGAAGAGACAAATTGATTTAATTTTCCAGTGTTTGTATCAGAGTTGATTCTTCGCACCTCAGTTAACCGTTGCATGTTGTTTTTTTGTTCATGTGTCGTGATTAGAACGTCAACAGAAAATCCTTTTTACTTACAACCTAATTTAGATGTAAAGGAGGAGATGAAGGCATAGGGAGAAAATGATTAATGATAGGATAAAACAGCAGATTAGGAAATGGAGCTTATTTCACTGATCGATGCTATTGTACACTAAATGTTAACGTGCCAGTGAGCGATGTGCTCATTTATTTTTAGTGAAGAACTTCTGTGGTCTATGAGAAAATAGCAAAGATACACAATTCCATAAAGAGAGAAATTAATATTTTATACTCTATTGTCTTTGTTTATTACTTGTAATAAATAAATATTAATTGGCCTGAAATAAGCAACATCTATATAAAATATAATGCCTAAGAGGTTCTGCTTAAGCTTAAACTGCAGCTATAGGTACGCCTGAAATGTGCAATCAGTCCAAACACAGAATGACATGACACAGACAGGTGATTATAAGCAACCAGGTAGTGCAAAAGTTATGCAAAAGCACACCACGAATACACACGTCCTGTGTTTTGTTTGGGTCATGCTTAGGGTGCTCATGACGGATGATGCTCTATCCAAGCTTCCTCCGAAAAACGACAGGCCACGAGTTTGTAGTTGGTGAAGGCGATGTGAAATCTCCACACAAGTGAAGGCAAGTTGGTGAAACATTCACACAAGTGCATTTTTTTTTTTGTTAGAGTGAAACTAAAAAGTCCTTCACAGACCCCTGGCCACCACCCCTCTGCATACCTTTGGGATGAACTGGAACCATTAATAATGCATACAAAAATTCCAAGTCAAACACGGAAATTTTTATAGGTTAATTTTAGAAGTGAGAGTGAAAATTTATCCAGCATGATATATTCAAAGATGTACAGTTGCAATGATTATAGTGCTTTAATACTTGTGTGATATTTTTTAAATATTTTTTGGTTTTGTCAAAATACTATCTGGAGCAACATTCCAATATTCACTATCCAGGCATATCAAATCATTTCCATCAAATTTTTGGTCAAGCATTTTTGGTCAAGCATTTTTGGTTTTTTGACAGGAAGCCGTTAAAAAAGGTAGTTTGGTTCTGTATCTTATGGTCTGTTAACCATAACCTTGATGTGGGCTTTTTCAAATAATGCAAAGTATTCATGACTCTTTCGCAGAGACCTACCCTTCATACAGGACTGGAATAACAATGCTTTTATTTTTACTCTTCCTATTTAAATACCAACTGGCCTAAATATAAATATATAATGGTAAGATTGTATACCAGCTTTGGGTCTTTTATACTTTATTCGTATCATATTTAAAAGGTGGCTAAAAGTTCTCAAAGAAAGTTATTAATATTCATAGATGCAGTTGATTTTAATTATGCAGAAAAGCTGTATGTACTCCTGGTTTTTAACGTTTGCAGATATGTCTGGGGTGGAATTATCTAAAAATAGGCCATTTAGCAGCACAAGCCTATGTTCTTAAATCTAAATTTCCTTATTAGGAAACATTCAAGTTCTAGCAGCTTTTGCTTTTTAGCCAAACAGTGGGGCAAAAAAAGTATTTAGTCAGCCACCAAGTGTACATGTTCTCCTACTTAAAAAGATGAGAGAGGCCTGTAATTTTCATCATAGGTATACCTCAACTATGAGAGACAAAAAAAATAAAAAAATTTAAGAATTTATTTGAGATTATGGGGAAAATAAATATATGGTCACCTACAACCAAGCAAGATTTCTGGCTCCCACAGACCTGTAACTTCTACTCTAAGATGGCACCTGTTTGGACTCGTATAATCAGTATCAAATATGGCCAAGATCAGAGAGCCGTCGAAGGACTCCAGAAACAAACTTGTAGACTTGGCTTCGAAGATGAAATGTGGCTCGTTCTTTCAGCATGACAATGATCCCAAACACACCACCTGGGTTACGATGAAGTGGCTTCGTTCGAATCATTTTAAGGTCCTGGAGTGGCTTTAGATCTCAACCCCATTGAAAATCTTTGGAGGGAGTCCTTGTTCCCTAGTGACAGCCCCAAAACATCACTGCTTTAGAGGAGATCTGTAATTTTCTGGATTTTTTTTCTCATTTTGTCATAAAGCATACCTATGATGAAAATTACAGGCCTCTCTCATCTTTTTAAGTGGGAGAAAATGCACAATTGGTGGCTTAATAAATTATTTTCCCACTGTTTATAACAGCTGCAGTTCACAGTAAAATAAACATTTCTCCAAGACCCAATTGTGCTACACAAAACATAAAATTAAACAATACAAAGAGCGACTTAAACCCAAGCACAAAGTGCATGTGTGCAACCTGATGCAGACTGTGCAAATAGACATCAATCTAGATATCTGGACAGTGCAAAGTCAGACAATACAAAACAAAGCGCACTTTACAATTAAACACTGTTTAAACATGATTAAAGGTCTGTATTTTGAAGATTTTTTTTCTCCCAAAGTGACATACAGATAAATTTAATTTAAATTTTAAAAATGTTTGCTGCATGAACAGACCCAGATAAAAATCCTTCTGTTAATTGCAAATTTTATTTTTAATAATTGCATCATTTATATACAAAGCTTAATGTACACTAATAGCAGTCTATATTTATTTAAATATATTTGAAATAGAAATTTTGATATTTCTTGTAATTAATTGATTCATTCAATTATCTTCTATACCCTCTTATTCACTGTATGTTATTATACCTCAAACCTTCTTGCTGAGAAGACTGTTATAACCACTTCACCACCGCACCATGCAACATTTTATCGAATATAGTGACATACTTGTCATGTTTATGAGTTTTGTTATATGGTTTCTTGTTTGGGAGACCCTCTAGGGAAAGACCCAGGACATGTTGAAGGAACTTTGTCTCCCACTGGTCTGGGAACACCTCACCAGTCCACTGGAAGGTGTGTTGTGAGAGGGAAGTCTGACCGTCTTTTCTTAGACTGCTTCCCCAGTTACCATACTGGATGGCTGGATTTCTTCTTCATGCTCTTGCTTTACTTCATGTCCTGTAATGCAATTCACCTGTCCATTTGTCATGTTTTTAATTATTTTAAATTTTTGTTATTGCTTTATTTGGTCATGTGTATCTTACTACATTTCTTGTTTAGTTGATTGTTTTTCTCATTATTTTCAAGGTTCAATTATACTTCTATGTTTTTGTTTGCCCGAATCTTTGTTATTGCCTATGTCACATTATGATTCAGGTCCAGGTTGTATAATTTATTTTTATGTTTTTGATTTGTTTGTATTTTCATTTGTTGTTTTTTATTATAACTTGCACCAGCATTCCAACCTAATCTTACACCAAGTGATACACATTCAAATGTCAGACAGCAGTCTGTACCTAATATTGCACAAGTGGTTTACATTCAGTGTGAGAAATGGCTATGACTTGGATAAAAAATATTATGTTTAAATCCTTATTTTTTTAAATCCTTTTTCTAGTTTTTAAATACAGGTTTATTTTAGTAGTAAAGCTTATAGTAGAATTTATTGTTTCTGTTTATGCTTCTATTCAACACACCAGACAGATGATCTGATCCTCCAATCGATGCAAACCCATAATCCTGCCTGAATTTACCAACTGAACCAAAAATAAGCCCAAATGCAGATGGCATGTTAATTTCTCTGCGTTTTGGCCACATCCCCAGAAACATTTGGGGAGATGTGGAAGGAATCACAAGCAATACTGCTCAGGTTAATGGCACTGGTGTTTTTCTAAGCCACCATATCAACTATTAATTATGTGGTGATTAGTGTCAGCTGGTGAGTATTAATCACAGCCTGAGGAAGTTATTGTCCTTGTGCTCGACGAGGACACAGCCAGCCCTAAGGCATGAAGTGGAGCGTGTTTCAACAAAGACAAAGGAAAAAGGAAAGAGAATATATATATATATATATATATATATATATATAAAAACAAACTATTAAAGCTTTGTTAAGCTGCAATAATCGAGTCAAATGGAACAACGCCACCAATCAAATATTTGTGAATCATAACTTAAATGGAATTTATGCTGTTTCTGTGTTATACTTAGGTCACTGTCCCCACCAGCCCAATTGTTGAATCAGTTTGGAGACAATAAGGCAGTTTCCACAGTGATGATCTGGTCTTCTAGATGGCTGCACAAGACCACATGATCCTTGCTGCAGCATGAGTAGCCTACTGGTTTGTCTGGTCGAGAAAGAACTGAAAGAACCTCCCCACCCAAAAAGAGCCTAGTTTCTCTATTTTTTCCACTCCATTCTGCGATGATAGAGTTTTGGTCATTTTCCACTGTCATGTCTGGTTTGCTTGCTTTAAATTTACAGATCTTAATCAAATCGAGTGTATTAGAGATTGTTTAATATAGTCTTTATGTGAAATCTTGTTTGATAAAAGCCCTATAGAAAAAGGAGACTTGACAGTAAAGGTTCTGCCTAAGGATAGTAAGTAACCAGGAAATATGTAACCATCAATTACCCATGATATAATAAGGTTAAATACGGTCATATGTACTTGCCGCATAGAACTATGAATTGAAACTTGCACCAGTGCCAATGCATTTCAAAGCAAAAAGGCCTTAGCTGAAATATCTGATTACAATTGCCAAGGGTGCTCCTATAAATAACAAAATTGATAAAACTGACATTTTAAGATGTCCTACACAATAAATCAATGTCAATCGAGATGATCTAATGTAGGCTAGTAACAGCAGTAAAGCAACAAATCCATCAGATGGTGCAGCTACCTATTGCAGCTTGCTTTGCTCTAAGTGGGTAAGACTCCTCTTTTGAAGAGTTTACATAAATCTTTTATTAACATTTATGCCAATTGGCAAACTTTTAGGTTGCGAGAAACCAATCCATATCCTTGATGGATTGATAGGTTCGATTCCTAGGTACGTGGTCTTTCTGCGCAGAGTTTGCACATTTTTTTCGTGCTTTTTTCGTGGTTTCCTCCAGGCACTGCAGTTTTCTCCCACAGTCCAAAACCATGTACATTAGGTTAAATGGTGACTCTAAATTGCCCAAAGAAGTGAATGTGAGTTTGTGTGGTTGTTTGTCTGTATGTGGCCCTGCGATGGACTGGTGAACTGTCCAGAGTGTACCCCTGCCCCTCATCCTATGTGCGCTGGGATAGGCTCCGGCAGACCCCCAGGACCCTGCTTTACGGAATAAGCATGTATAGAAGATGAATGAATAAATGAATGAACAGTATATTAAACTGGAGTTTTTTCTGTTACCACAAAATTGTATGTCAAGATGAGATTTGGTATTGAATGAAGCACATTCTCCCAGATTCCTGTCCATCACCTGGCTTATTAAGTAGCATGAACATGGATAAAGAAAGCTTTTTTTTGAGTAAGCAGGGAGCTGCTGGACAAGACATCATGTAACTTAAATATAAGAATTTATAAATGATTACAAATCTAAATTAAAGATCAAGCGTTCAGTAAGTATCTACTAAAATTGTAACACAAATTGGAGTTAGATTAGACTTAAAGACAGAACAGAGTCGAGTAAAATTCCACCAAGTTGTTGAATGAAAGACCAGGACGATCCAAGTTTAAGCCCCTCCAGTGCCAAGGAAAAAATTGGTTAAACTCCACCTCTGTCAAGCTTGTTGACCACAACCTTCCACAAAATACAAATTTTTTCTAGCTATTAATGTATCGGACAAACAACCACATTTTTTTACAGATTGACTTTAAAATAGGTTGTCATTTAAAATTGTCAAGGCAATTAATAGTTAAATAAAATAAATGATTTTAATGTACAATTTATATCATCATTTGTTTTGTTAAGGCACTTAAAAATGTATATTACCATACGTTTCTTCTAGTAAAATGTTCCACTCCAATGTGAAGCTTAAATGTAAGAGCATTTCATTCAGTACGGTATTCATGAGTTCAGGCAGTAATGTCAGGTAAGGAGGTTGGGGTGCAGTCGGCATTTCAGGTAATCCTAAAGGTAGTGTTTGTTTAGGACTTTGTACCAAACTCTAATAACAATGAAGAGTTATGTGATAATAGAGCTTAGGGTCATTGTTATGCTGGAACAGTGTTGAAGTCTTAGTTTTAGTAAAGGAATATTGTAATGCTACAACATACAAAAAGTCAACTATGTGCTTTCATATTTGTAGTACATATGGAACTAAGGGTCAGGTGAACAAAAACTTTTGGCAATATATTGTATACTTTTAAGATCCTTTCTTCTAAATCAGCATAGTTGTAGGCTAAACAAAACAAATTTACACAAACATTAAATCAACTGTGGTCTCACTAAAGGCTAGAGAAATCATCAATTTGAAAGCTTCAAAAGCAGATTCCATCTTCAACCTCAGCCACATCTATTTACATAAGTAGTTTGAAGGGCATTGTGAAATCATTTGTCACAAAATTGACAAATTTAAAGTTGACTCTGTGTACAGAAAATGGCACAAATTAGCTTGCTGAAAGATTTTTTTGCACGTAAATATAGCCATCAACAATCACTGTGGTTTGAGGCTGACTCTGAGCCAGTTGCCAAAAGCTTATTATTACCATAGACATTACTGAAAGCCATAGACATCTAGGCCATCAAAGATGATCATCTCATAAATTTCATACACCACATAATGGGCTTGTCACTCTGGAGGATAGGGAGAAAAAATGCTCAGCGGATTTTTATCCTTCATAGTGTTTATGCTTATTAGGGCTCAGTGGGGCTGCTCGTGTTTATTTAATGAGCCCAAGGATTTTCAGTGAAAAAGAATTCCACAGACATAAGAACCACAATTGTCTATCAAATAAAAAGAGAATTAAAAAATCAACCATAAATTATGCTGTATATGTAAAACAAGTTATGAAATGAATGCATTTTATTTAAATATATTTCGTAGCACAGTTCACCGATATGCATATTTTTAAGAAAAGCTTGGTTGAGGGTTATTAAAGTCCACCCACCCGCCATGTTAATTGAATAGTTATTTATGTTATAGTTAAAGCATAAATCCAAAGCAGCAAAATGCTCCTACTAATGGTGGCACTGAGTGAAACGTATTAGTGTTATTAATAACACATGCATCTGTTGGATGTGCACAGCAAAAGATTGCTCTGTGTGTGAATGCTTGAAAACAATAGAACAAATTATGATATTTTCAGTTGCAGAAGACATTTGTGACCACAAAGTAGGCAATAATAGGTATAGAAGATAAATAAATAAATGATTTATTACAGATTCATTCATTAGTTCATTTATTCTCTATATCTGCTAACTCCCTAAGTCATGAGGGGCTACTTGATCCTATCATATAGCACATAATGTGAGAGGCGGGCATATACCCTGGACAGGTTGCCAGTCTATCGCAGGGCCAAACATGGATGAACAGGCGCAAACTCCGCTCACTCATATGCAACCATGCTAACCACTACACCACCATGCTGCCTATTACTAATTATTAATCGATTAATGATTAATTATAATTATTAAGTAAAAGGGACTTCTTTTTCATTGTTCATTTGTGGACACAACAGTTTAAATAACTTTGATGACTCGCACACCCTGCTAGTGTACCCCTACCTTTAGCCAAATAAGCAAATTTAGTGTCTGCCAAATAATAGATATGAATATTTGTATATAATATCGAAAGTATGTTCTTTATTTTTTTGGGTTTTTTTAATCACAGTTTTGATCACCCCTTTATGCCACCTTATTGTTCTGGAGGTGTTTGAGTGCACAAAGTACCCCTGGAGCTATGTTGTTAGGGGCTATATGCCCCCAGTAGGGTCTCCTAGAGCAAACAAGTCCTAGGGGCCAAGGGTCCTGGGGGCCAGACCAAGAATAGTCCAACTGCTCCTAAATGAAGGAAGCAATATCAAGGTCTGTAAAATAATCTGGTATGGCACAAATGGGGCCCCATTCTGCCAGGTGGCATCCTATCACAGTTACATGCTGGAATTCACTGAGCTGCAAGTGATCTATTCTTCCACAAATGCCATAGAAGTATTAGCCATAGGTGTGAGGAGTGAAGGACTAATGTCGGGTCAGGTTGTAATGCCGGGTCAACCTCCTGTGGGCCCACCACCTGATGGAATCCTTGGGAGCCCAATCCCCAGACCCAGAATGTCACCTCGCTGAGGGGGTGGGGGTGGTGGTGCATGCTTGTGCGGGAGGTTAAAGGGTACTAACTAGATACAGATGGGCTCACCCCTGGAAAACAAGTTCTTGAGAGAGGCGGGACTCTCCACTACTCTATAGCTCACCAGCATAATTGACACATGTTGGAGTTCAACCTAGTGAACGTTCGGGTCAGGATAGGTCCCACTATTTTTTGTGCCTATAGGTCTAATGGCAGTGCAGAGAACTCATCCTTCTTGGAGTCTCTGGGAGGGGTGCTGGAAAGTGCTCTCACTGGGGATGATGTCTTTCTCCTGGGAGACTTCTACTTTCAGTTAGGCAGGAACAGTGATACCTGGAAGAACACAAGTGGTGTTCTGCTGTTGCACTATGTTCAAGCATATACAGCAACTGGATACAGGTGGCCAAAAGGAGTTTCCATAGATTGGCTGAGCGCACCCTTAAGGATAGAATGAGAAGATTGGTCAACCAAGAGAGGCTTAAAGTAGAGCCGCTGCTCCTCCAAATTAGAGGAATACATCTGATGCAGCTTGGGCATCTGTTCCAGATGCCTCCCAGACACTTTTCTGGGAAGGTCCCAATGTTAGAAGGCCCAGGGATAACCTAAGACACGCCAAACAAACTATGTCTCTCGGCTGGACTGGGAACGACTTGGTATTTCCCCAAAAGAGCTGAAAGAAGCATCTGGGGAAAGGGATGTCTGGGCAGAAAAGTGGTTCCAGAAAAGTGGTAAAAGATGGATGATTACAGTTTATGTTTAAAAAAATCATGTTAATCAATTGTTTCCAATAGAACCCAATAGTCACACCCCAGCAAACTCTGTGGGGGTCAAAGTGTTAAACAGTGGGAATTAAGGAAAATGATCATATTGCATTAGCTAATTATATTCATGATCCCCTTGTTAAACAAAAAAAAGATGGACAAGTTTGTTATCATTTTAAGCAGTTAATAGTAATCATTTCAAGCAGCTGATAATTATAACCCAAGAAATACTAGACCCATGTAAGGAAGGACTCATCAATTCGGGTCACAGTGCATTTACACTGAAATCACGAAAAAAATGTTAAGGCGGGCCCTAAAGTACATGATATTGCCAAAAGTATCCGCTCACCCATATAAATAATAACAATCAGGTGTTCCAAATACTTCTATGGCCGCAGGTGTATAAAAATCAAGCACTAAGCATGCAGACTGTTTTTGCAAACATTTGTGAAAGAATAGATCACTCTCAGCACAGTGAATTCTAGCATGGAACTGTGATAGGACGCCACCTGTGCAACAAATCTAGTTTAAGACTTAAATATGACAAAACAGGGTGGCATGGTGGCGTAGTGGTTAGCACATTCACTTCACAGCAAGAAGGTCATGGGTTAGATTCCCCAGAGAGTTAAAATGTTCCCCCTACGCTTGCATGAGTTTTCTCCAGGTACTCCGGTTTTCATTTGAAGTAAACATGTACTCAAGGTTGACTAAATTGCCCATTGGAATGAGTGCGAGTGTGTGTGTGTGTGTGTGTGTGTGTGTGGTTGTTCATCTATCTGCAGTCCTGCGATGGACTGGTGACCTACCATAAAGGTCTACACAATTTTGTGAAATGGGAAGCGAAGGGGGGTCATTTAGCACGTAAATTAGCTCTCTAGTTAAATCAGAGGAAGCATAGGAAGGGAAGGCAGCTTGCTTTGAGTTTGCTCCTTTATTTTGCTTCAGTGTGGCATGTGGAATTGTTTCTATGACTAAGCGACTGTAACTCTGTTTACTTGCTATTATGATAAATGAGCACTGATTAATACCCAAAGTGCTGTGGGACTCTGGCCAGGCTCGCAGCACTCATTACCGTGCCTGTATTAAAAACGGCCAACAATTAGCCATTGTCCGTGAGGCCATTTCGAACACCTGTGCTGCCACAGCTTCACACAGGCCTTCGAAAAAAATAAAGATGTTTTCAAATCAAATAATCGAAAATGAACAGGACAGTGGTTTAAACAGAGAAAGTAGAAATAAAATGTACTTCTATTTTTGTGCTGGTTTAAGTAAGAGTTGATTATTCTTTTTAGCCATCTTTTCTAGCTACTTATTCCCTAACACAGGGTCACAGGGGTCTGCTGGAGCTTATCCCAGCTCTCCAAAAGACAGGAAGGGTACATCCCGCACAGATCGGCAGGCGATCACAGGGCCACACACACACTTACTCCTATGGGCAATTTAGAAATCAACCTAATATATGTTCTTGTACTGTGAGAGGAAACCTGAGATCCCAGAGTAATCCCACACAAGTGTGGGGAGAACATGCAAAAACAAAGCACAGAAAGCCCAGGAATCAAACCAAGGACCTTAATATATATA
>JAOTQW010000012.1:2110953-2120976 GCA_026260075.1 Sisor rabdophorus
GCCCCCACCCCCACCACCACAGCAACTTACTTTTTAGAGTGCCATCTTTTCTTTTTGTCTTTATTTATATTCTTCCACTTTTCACTATAACTAAGTGATATAATGTATACGTATATCCTATCTCAATCAGAGCGCAGGGTCAGATATGATACAGCGCCCCTGGAGCAGAAAGGGCTAACGGTATGGTGGCGCTTTAACCCAGGTCTTTCCTGGCAGTGGTGGGATCTTAATCATAGTATACAACAATTGTGAACGACTCAACAATTTGAGTTACCACTGCTTAAAATACTTGGTTTGGGCAAAATAATTACATACAGTGTTTATAAATTTATATCACTTCCCTCAAGCAACATATGCATTTAGCATTGACTCTCTGTAAATAAAACATTAGGAAGATACAAATGTTCTGATAGTAAAGTAGTCAAGCAATTTGACACAGTTCCAACAAACAATTAGGCCTTTTTTTTGGAGCACAGGGACAATTCACCCAGAACAATTCTCCCAGTTTGGAGTGTGGCGTGAAAGTAAATCACTTTTAATTAAAATGAATCCCAGATTAGATTCCCTTTTTCTTTCCTGATCATTTGCATATAGGCTTTTCAATACCTGGCAGCTCATTTGTGGTCCTTGTGGGCTAATGAGGCCAGAGCTTCTCTCCTGGTAATTAACACAGAAGGCTAAACCAGGGCTGATCCAGCTTATATGTCAGTGTGACCCTAGGGTAGACGGCTTGTAGGATTGTGTGTTGATCGAGAGATGTTAAAAGATCGTGTTAAACAGCAGTTCAGAGTTGTTAGTTGTGCTTCAGGGTAAGGAACAGGGCCCGATTCAGTCCACTCAGATGTGTCACACCATCTATCTTGGCCTTCCAAGGCCTGCAAGGGAATCAATGGATGCTGAGGTGGCCAAACAAGCTATCTGCATCTGTATTAGTATTCCTGGGTGGCACATTGTGTTTATTGGCCTCTTGGCACACACGTCATGTCGATAGATTGATAAGACATGGGAGACACAGCCTTGAGGGGCTACGGTCAGCCAGTGATTTAACCTACGTCAGCTCTCCCTTGTTTTTTTTTGTATCTCTCTCTCTATTAAGAATGCAGTATTTTTTTAGTAAGCATCATTACGACTTGTTTATAGAAGGATCCATTCATGGCCATTATTCATATCAGTCATTCTTATTATAACTTTCACTTAAGTAGCCTGGATTCAGGTTCCACTCACCCAGTAAAAGCATTTAGGCAAGACATAAGTCATTTCCTATTTGAATGCTTATGACAACTAATAATTACAATACAAAAACTTTTTTACTCACATATACAAAGGTTATTCGTTTTTGATTCTGTAAATGTCCCTACTAATTACCATTAAATGACTAATTTTATTTAATTAACACATGTCCATCAAGATGGAATCATTCCAATAATTTAATAGTGACTCTTTCCAAAATATGCTTAGAAATCATTAACTTATGATTCCAGATATAATTTTAGTGGTCAGCACTGTTGCCTCAGTGTAAGAAGGCCAGGGTTTGATTCCTGGACAGGGGCCTTTCTGTGCGAATTTGAGCTGCATCGAAATGCTTTGGGAACACCCTTTTTATAACCATTGCACTGAAGCATGTGTATGAAAAAAAAATGCTATTAAAGAGGAACCATGGTTACATAAAGACTTTTAGTAGGTCTTTACTTGTCCTCTGAGGACAGGAATAGTCATGACTCATACATAACTGAATACCCTGAATGATGAACCCTTAGAGCAGTGCATAAGGTTAGAATAGCTTTAACTTAGTAGGAGTACATAGTAAGAGTATCTGGGATTTATTAATTTACTTGTCTCCTCATCTATAATACTTAAACCCAGGGCTGTGCACAAAAAGGTGGCCCAGTTGCTGGAGCCACCGCCTTTATAGAAGTCCTAAATTAATTGTTTATTAGAATACAACATAGATTATTCCGGATCTTTAAGAAAATAGTACCAAATAAAATCTTTTCCGGACTGAGACTCACAAATTCTTTTTCCCCCTTGAAAAATCTGCCCCAAAAACAGATTTTTAAGTAAGCCTGAGACCAAGTTAATTTCTCTTTCTCAGTCAGCTATTCTGTGTAAATGATGGGTCAAATTGTGTGTCTCTACTGATGCTAAATGCTGAAAAAACACCTACATACATGTAGTGGAAGCAGTGCAGCAAGAGAAACACTACGAAATGAAGAATAACTGTTGGGAATAAATTAACAATATTAATGGGACAAAAATTAGAAATTAGGTTGTAAATGTTGGTCACCTTCTAAAAGTGTTCAGACCAGCAGAGAAGCATATACTGTCCGCACAACACTTATAACCTTGCTTAAGCATACTTAATAATGCTCAGTATGACATGCAACACCAGAGACAATATATTCATAACCATAATTTAAAAATCCAACAACAAATCCAGAAAAATATCAAAATCAATGGGATGGTATGATTGTGAGATCAAAAGAGCAACTAATATTATGAGGTGCATCAGGCTGCAGAATTCAGACTTTGTTACAATCAGGAAATGCAGAGTTTATTGAAAATCTAATCAGAGACATTGCCAGAAAATGATAGCCGTGTATTTGCCTCCCTAAGGATCAAAGCAAAAAAACATCTTCATGGAGAAAAAGGGCAGCTTTGTGTTTTGCATGACAAGAGGTGATAAAAGTAGTATACAACAATGTTACAATGATGCCCCTCAATCAATCCAATCAGACAGGATATCCATCTGCATGTCTGATAAGGGCACTTATGGGTAAAAGCAAGGCATTCTGGTACAATGCCTGATCTCTGATATGTTTGGAAAGCAGATTCCTGTGGAATTAATGCCCAAGCTGGCTGATATTCGCAAAAGCATGGCACGCGGCAGTCTGCCACTGTACGCATTAAGCTTTCATGAAAGTAAAACTTAATTAGATGTGATGACTAAACTCAGGGGATTGTAATTAGCCGAACTGTGTGGCCGCTCACCAGTAATTAAATGTCAGATTCCTTCAGTTCACTGGGCCTGACAAAGTGTCTTGGAAAATGTCAAATGCGACAAATTTACCTATGCCTCCAGGGCGATCTCAGGCCAAAAAGGAAGCAACCAAAATAGAGGTGGGAAAGGAACCAGGCAGGAGATAGAGACTCGCAAAAAATTGTTTCTGTTCAGTATTAATTGCAATTTGGGTTTTTGTTTTTTCTTTAAAGGAGTCCTGGTCATTTGCCATATGTTGAAAGCCGAAGTCTTACAACAGGGTGAAAACAGAACGGCATTTTCCTCTGCTACATGTCTCTTGACTGATAAGTGAGCATGACCTACACTGGTCAGGTTCGGGGCACAGTGCCAGTAGAGAGACAGAAGGGTATGTCTGATTCATATCGTATGCAAATACACACTCACACACACCTGCGTCAAGCAATGTATCAGCTGTCACATGAAGTCAGTGTGAGTTTGACAGCCAGAGGACATGAGGAAGTGGGGAAGCGCTGCAGTGCCCTTATTGTGCCATAACATAGGAACAGCTTTACAAACGTTTCCCAGTGGAAACCCTAAGGTGACTCTACAGATGAGCAAAAATGCATTTAAAAAGTCAACTCGAGTAAATGTATGATTTATGGTAATCTTTTTATTCAACTTACCTAAAAAACCACAACTTACTACTGTAAGCTATAAATCTTCATAATAGACAATATTCTGTAATAAAAATTAAACCTCTCTTGCAATTTAAACACATAATGTTAACCAATGTGCTTTACAAAGCCTATAATAAAATTACACAATTTACTTGTGTGAAAAAAAAATAAAAACAGTCTTGTCAATTAACTTGCTAAACCAAACACTAAATTAGTGTTAGAACTAACTTAGAATGAGGTAGTGGATTATTCCACCTGTGTGTTTAAAAAATATAGTAATTTAACTAAAAATTGCAATAGCCTCTTCAGGATCTAAATGAAGACAGAATCAATGGAAATAAGGGGGTTTAAAAAGCTCTGAAAGATACCTGGAAGACCAAAGTTTAATTCCCTGCACTAAGTTACCACATTCAGGCCCCTACGCATGGCCTTTAACCTCTGTTTGTTCAGTTGTATGAATGAGAACGATAAGTGGCTCTGGATAAGGCCATAATGCTGTAAATGTAAATGAGTGAATTGGGAATTCAAACTTTGATCTGAGTCTAATAAATCACAGAACACACGTCGACAAACATTCACACCTAAAAGCAGGGTAGCTTGTGGCATAGGCGACATTAGCAGTTGTCTAGGGAGCAAAATAACTAGGGGCGCCGCACGAGAGTTTTTTTTCTTTAGTTGGTGGTGGAAATGTGCCCTCTTGTGACCATCGTGTGCACCTACACTGATATATAAAGCAAAAATTTGTCAGTTAATTATTTATTTTTTATTTTTAATTGTTGGTTAGTCAAATTTATCCATGATGGCGGGTATGCGTGTGTGTGTGAGTGTTAGTGGAGGGGAGTATAAAAAAGGACAGCCCTGCCTAAGGGCATTGTAGTGTATCTAATAATTCTATAAATCAATAGGCTAAACCCACACTGACACTAAAAGTACAGTAACCTGGTGGACAGTATTAGAAAAAAAATGGGTTTCACTGCATGTCGTTTTGGTAACCAATAAAATTCAAATTATATTTTGACGACTGTCACCCTTTAGTCTCTGTAGACTGGCTGTCTTCAGTTCAATAACTTCAATGAATGCATGGGAGAAGCTGTCACAGAAAACTGCAATGAGTTACATTTATAAAAACCAAGTATAAAGTATATGGCCAAAAGTATTAGGACAACAGGCATGCAGAATACACCCTTTAGCTGGACTGTTGAGCAGTAGATTTGGGGATATGATAAAACAGTGTTGAGGTTCCTAGATTTACACTGCAGGAAAATATGGCTTAAATTTAATTTTTTATTTGGTATGTGAGATGCTTATTTTCCACAGATTATGGAATAGCATAAATCCAACACAGGTCAGATGTTTTGCAAAGGAAACAGCTTTGCGTGTATTGCAATAACGTACTTTATTGAGAGGATTAATAAAAGAAAGTAAGGAAGTGACAAGTTCTGGAACCGAACCAAACCAGTGTTTGAGGTATTACTGTAATGTAATGCTAAAAAAATACAGAGACCTTCAAGACAGTTGAGTACATTCAACTTTGTGACAGTTTAGGAATTACACTGTTTTTGGTGTAATGGTAAATTGTCCACAAACCTTTGGCCATATAAAATGTATATTCAACAGTTGAATCTGCTAAAATATTTGTGCTTGGAACAAACATTGCAAAATATATGTAGATTAAAAAACTACTCAGAAGTACTCATTTGCAACTGTTCTCCCTATTTAAGTCCATTTAGGGCTACAGAAAAGATTTTTAAACAATAGCTTTCAAACCAGCCCCCAAAGTACACCATGCAGATAATTCATTGACTCATAAATTAAATGAAGGTCTGCTGGAGCCTATCCCAGCGCACATAGTGCAAGAAGGCAGGGGTACACCCTGGATAGGTTGCCAGTCCATTAAAGGGCCACTTATAGACGAACAACCACACACACACACATATACACACACACACACTCACTGTGTGTGTGTGTGTGTGTGTGTGTGTGTGTGTGTGTGTGTGGGTGTGTGTGTGTGTGTGAGCACAATTAGGGGGACGTATTGCAAGTGTGTGATGAGTATTTAGGGGAGAGTGAACAGTGAACTAGGGGGAGACTGGCATGTCTGTAACAGTATCTTTGTGAAAAAATGTTCTATTTTAAAAAATTAGGTTTCACACAATAATGGCTAGTGTAAGTGCTATAAGTGCTTAAATATGAGAACTGCACAGTGTGAGGATAATTTTAATTGTATATTCTCTATGTACAGAAACTGGTCAGTTCATTTTTTAAATGACTGTATACCTTTTTTCCACTGAAATGCCGGCGGCCTCCTGCTGAAGCCTGAATTAGAGACACTCCAGGTAGTTACCCAGAAAGCTGAGTGAAACCTAAATAGAGACATTATTTTAAGTTGCCTTTTTTTCTTCTGTTTTGCTGTAACGCCTTATAATTAGGTACTTAGAGACCTGACAAATAAATGCCAAAGAATAAAGTGAAAGAGAGAAAGAGAGACAGCAAATAATACAAACAGACACATATATACATATATCATCTTATGTATCTACATATAGTGCAAACTAAAGATGCTTACTCCAGTCTCTATTGCTCCAGTATGTGCTATTACAATTATATCTTTGAAAGATGCTAATAGTCCATCGACCCTTTCTACCCTCTCACCACTGTAACACAAAACAGGGGCAGCCTGGAGGCACCCTAGGTGTCAGCATCTAATTCCACCTGAGCCCATAATTACCTAATTAATTTAGTTTGACAGGATAGGTTAAAGCCTTTTCGCTGATCTGAGGTACCACTGAGAGATCTGCCTAAACCCTTACCATTGGCACTTCCCCTAATCAGGCAGGATTCTCCATCTGATTCCATTTAAGATTGTACAAACCCCAGGTCAGCTATAGATCATTTTAAAGCAGCAGTGATGAGTATTATCTTGCTGTTTTATGAAAAAGGAATCAGGAACAAAGATAATGCAGATACAAGGCTAAGTCTATCAGGTTTGATGTGAGGCTAATGTTGGCCTGTATGATAGGAGGCTAACACAAAACACACGACAAAGGTGTGAGATTCAGACATTGGAGAGCGTAGAAGGGTAAAATGACTTTTCGGTCTGGATAAGGGTGTTGACGCTGGAGGCTCACGGCGAAGCAGAGCGGCAGCGAAGATTGATCGCTGGCACGTCTTCACTTGCCGATTTCCCATCTCTCCAGAGCCTCAGCACATAGGAGTCAGCATGGCCAAGATAAATCGACAGATGGTGGAAGAAAAGCTTGAGAAAAGTAAAGCGGAAAAAATAAAGATGTTGGAGAGAGGGATAAGAAAGTAAACATTATGTTGGGAACCAAAAAAATTAAAAAGAATATACTGCAGTTTACACACCGAGTGAAGGTTTCGAAAGTAACAAGTTCTAGATACAGCATCCGCTCACATGGCTAAATGAAAAAACAGTTTTACTTCACACGTGAGGATGAATTGGAAACATGAGCCTGGGAATAAGATCGGAATTGCATTGTTCATCTGAAGAATTGAAAGTGTAAAGTCAATAAGTACGCACTCTAGGGACAAATTAAAGTGCATTCTACATGTGAATATTGATTGTGTTTGCATACCTAAAAGAATTGCTCCAGTTACAATATCACATACTGGTGTAAAATAAAGTCTATTGACTATCTGTCAGGTGCCACATACCATAGCACAGCTAGCAAACCTAATTGGTGCAGTCTCGACGTGATTACTTACTTTATCAAGAGGATTAATAGAATGAAGTAAACTGTAGTAGTGAAAATAAATGAAATTGGTATTTGTTTATCCTGAATAAAGCACCCAAAACTAAAATACAACAAACTGAAACAGTGTGGTAAGGTTATGGTAACACAATAGGATGGTAAAAAAAATTATAATTAATAAATAATAAAACAATAGCTACTATCCACTATCTAGGCTTTTTTGATATGGCTAAACCGCCCAAGATGGTGCTGGACGGACATGGAAAGAAACAATATAGGGCGAGAGGCAGGGGATACACCCTGGACAGGTCGCCAATCCATCAGAGTACCACACACTCACATTCACTCCTATGAGCAATTTAGAGTCACCAATCAACCAAATGCACATATTTTTGGACTGTGGGAGAAAACCTGAGTACCCGAGGAAACCCACGCAAGCACGGGGAAAACATGCTAACTCCGCACAGAAAGTCCCCAAACCCGGAATTCGAACCCAGGACCTTCTTTTTGTTAGGCGACCGTGCTGGAAAGCAACCATTCAAAGTTAATTTTGATAAGCTACGTAAAATTGTTGGTCCCCAGTGGTGCTACTAAATAGTTAACTAAATTAAAAAGACTATTTCAAGGGACTATGCAATCTAAAAGCTCAGAGCATCTGTTTTATTAGTATAGTAGTAATAGTCAAGATAAGTTTATTTTTAAAGCACATTTGGTTGACCAAAGTGCAGTACAATCATAAAACAGAAAATATGCAAACATTAAAAAAATAAAATAAAGTAGAAAATTATTTCATTATTTTATGTATGGCTTTAAAAGATCAGAAATATACTGAGGTGCAAAATTATTCAAGGCTCTGTAGATTATTAACAATAATGTAAAATTGACCCTTAAATGCACAGGGAGCCAAGTCAATCACACTTCTGTGAAATCAAACTGCCCACTTAGGAAGCAACACTGATTGACAATGTTACATGCTGTTGTGCAAATGGAATAAACACCAGGTGGAAATTATAGGCAATTGGCAAGACACCACCAATAAAAGAGTGGTTCTGCAGGTGGTGACCACAGACCACTTCTCAGTTCCTATCTGGCTGGTGTTTTGGTCACTTTTAAATACTGGCGGTGCTTTCAGTCCAGTGGTAGCATAATACTGAGTTTACAACCCACACAAAAGTGGCTCAGGTAGTGCAGCTCATTTAGGATGGCACATCAATGCGAGCTGGGGCAAAAAGGTTTGCTGTGTCTGTCAGCGTGGTGTCGAGAACATGAATGCGCTACCAGAAGACAGGACAGCACCTCAGAAGATGTGGAGGGGGCCATAATATTGCATATATATATATATATATATATATATATATATATGCTGAATAAATTGTCAACCGTAAAATTGGTATTTCATGTATACCACGACATGTAAGTAAGTGGGCGTTGCTAACTTACGCTCAGCAAGCATGAGTCTGAGTAAGACTTAAGACTCTTTGGTTTTAATATCTCTAGACCGATGTACCAGGCTTATTGTGTTGTCCAGTCAGGTTGCCAAAAAATGTATTCCCGAGCCTATCCTCCCCTCTCTCTCCAACACACTCAATCACCAGAGTTCTAATTAAATCCACCTTCACCTTATTTTCTCTGCACCTTCACTTCCCTACTTGAGTTTCCTTGTTTCATTATTTCCTTGTCTGGTCTTGTTAAAAAAGCAAGCTCAAGATCTGATCTACAGACTGGTCAACTCTTTGTAGACAGTTAATTGACACTGGAATCCACTGCTTTATAGCCAGCTACCACTTCCTCTTTGCTTTACTATTAAACCAGTCCCAAAATCAATCCTGCACCCTGCTCTGGTGCAGCAGAGGATTGAAACCACACAGATTTCTCACTGAAAAATCAAAAGTTCATTCATTTATTCATCTTCTATACCCACTTATTCCCAAACTCAGGGTCCTGGGGGTCTGGCGATCTGTCTACGGTCTGTCCCAGTGCAGTAGGTTGAGTGGCAGGGGTAAAGGGCCACACATAGACAAACAACAACACGCACTAACATTCACTTCTATGGGGAATTTTGGCTTACCTAATGTACATGTTTTTAGACTGTGGAAAGAAACCGGTGTACCCAGAGTAAACCTATGCAAAAATTGTCTACAATCATATTCCACCAATTCTTCATGTCCCATGGTGACTGCCAGTTTCTGAACTTTAAATTTCACTCCCTCTTACAAGCACTGTGGAACTTATTGCTGGCACCAACTGTATTTTAGCCAATACCCTCCTTGACTGTGGGTCACTTTAACCTCTGCACACAACTGGGTCTTAAATAGAAAATTCACACCAAAGTATATCAAATCAATTTCATTTCATGACCTTGAGATGCTACTAGAGAGGGCATCTGCCATGTGGAGGAGATCCACTTTCTGGTTCTGGAAAGGTCCACTGCAGAGCTAGTTCTTTGACATCCTTAGTTCATTCATTCATTTATTCATTCATCTTCTATACCCGCTGATCCCCGAACTTTCTGGGGTCACAGGGGTCTGCTGGAGCCTATCCCAGCACTTATAGGGCGAGAGGCAGGGCCACACACACAACCATACGCACTTACATTCACTTCCATGGGCAATTTAGTGCCACCAATCAACCTAATTTACATGTTTTTGGACTGTGGGAGGAAACCGGAGTACCC
>JAOTQW010000012.1:2140534-2156936 GCA_026260075.1 Sisor rabdophorus
ATTAGGTTGATTGGTGACTCTAAATTGCCCATAGGAGTGTGTGTGTGGTTGTGTGTGTGGGTCCCTGCGATGGACTGGCGACCTGCCCAGGGTGTCTCCTTTCACCCAATGTGCGCTGAGATAGGCTCCAGCAGACCCCCATGACCCGAGTTCAGAAATAAGCGGGTATAGAAGATGAATAATGAATCATTTTAGATAGCTGTTTAGTAGGACAGCATGGTGCCATAGTGGTTAGCACGGTCACCTCACAATAAGAAGGTTCTGGGTTCGATTCCCAAGCAAGTTTGTATGTTCTCCCTGTGCTTGTGTGACTTCAGGTTCTCAGCTTTCCTCCACAGTCCGTAAACATTAGGTTAATTGGTGACTCTAAATTGCCTATAGGGGTAAATGTGTATAGGAGTAAATGTGTATAGGAGTGAGTGTGTGTGGTTGTTTGTCTATAGGAGTGAGTGTGTGTGTGTGGTTGTTTGTCTATGTGTGCCCAGGGTGTAGCCCTGCCTCTTGCCCTGTTAGCTGTTGCCTCACAGCAAGAAAGTCCCAGGTTTAATTGCCTTTTTGGGTAGAGTTTACATGTTCTCCCCGTGCTTGATTTCGGCTTTCACAGTTCGAAAACATGTATGTTAGGTTAATTTGTGATTCCAAGTTGCCCATAGGAGTGATGAACAGGCAACTTGTTCAGAGAATACCCATCCTGCCTTTCACCCTTAGACATCTGGGATAGGCTCCAGCAGGCCCCCGTGACCCTGAATTAGTACATAAGCTGGCATAGAATATGAATGAATCCAATCAAGTGCTAAGCAGTAAGCTTAAGTGTAAACCAGGTCACATGAGTCTTAGAGACACACTGTGAAATTCACTTAAGCTCCATTTGAAGATGATGATAATAGATGCAAAATGCCAAACTTTAATTTTGCTTCTTCAGAACATGGTGTTTTAAGGTTTTCCCACAAAATCTTATGTGTTATGTTAAGTCCGATATCCATAATGAGAAAAAACTGCTGTGTATGAGTATGTGCTTGTTTGTAGAAATACTAAGAACCTTTATTTCATTTAATCTTGACTTGTTGTGTGTATAGGCTTTATTTGATGTCAGGTTGATAATGCTAGTCTCATTTAAGACAAGAGTTAAGCAGATTTGACAACCCGATTAATTTTATAAATATTTATATCTCTCAACCAGCCTTTTTCTTTACATTCCATACAAAACAAATTTATACTGTTTTAGAATTTGAAGGATTATTTTATAATCTGACACCAGAAACCCAACTCCAAACCGCTACACTACAACCACGACTGTACCACCTACATTATCTGGAGCAGTTTGGAATCAATAGTTATCTAATAACATCACAAAAAAATTAAACTGTTTAACTATATTTAAAGGCTGTAAGTCAGCGTTACTGCTTGTCTGTACTGGTCTAGAAGTGGTGAATAAACTTTTTACTGGACTGAGACAACTATCAGGTCTGACATTGTGGAGCAAAAATCTTCAGTTTAGACATTGTGGGAGCAAAATTTCTATTTCAACTGTACAGACACAAGTTTCGCAAGTTGATCTGGACGGTAGCAGAACCAGCCAGAGGGCGGAAAAATGCTCAAGTCATTGTGGTCCAACTAGCCAACCAGGGGGCCTGTGAGTTAAAACACAGGTTTCCCTTAAAAAACAGCTACTGAAAAAAAAATTTTTTTAAAAATTAACATTTAAAGATATTTTACAGTACTGGTGGGTGACATTTGGCATAAAAAGGGAGGCACCATCTGAATGTCAAGGTACTGGAGCTTTAAGCATTTAGGGCTGTGTGCTGTAGGGACTCATTCTGGTGTATATATGACTGCATCTGAATTCCCAACAGACTTTACAGGATCAAAGTGCCTCTGCCTCCTGCCCTATATGCGCTGGAATGGGCTTCAGCAGACCACTGTGACCCCGAATTAGGAAATAATTGGGTATAAAAGGTAAATGCATGAATTAATAAATGATAAAATTGATCCTGTACAATCAGTCCCTCACCAGCCCCAGTTTAAGACCAAAATAAGACTTAATGCCATTCTGCAGAGGAAAGATGGAGAACATTGTGATAGTTACAGTTACCATAGTTAATGATCACACATACTATTATTTCAGGTCTTTTTTTTATTTGTGAGGTTTAGAAGCCTAATTATAGTTGTGCTCATTGATTTTAAATGCTTCATTCAAGGATGAAGAGGTGAACATTCAATAACTGGTATTGATTTACATGACCTTGTAGACACAAAGCCCTTGTATCTGTGACAGGGTGTAACAGCAATACACTGTTAAGCGATAAAATCAGCAAACAATATATACTGTACACTATAGTGTAAACTCTAATTATGTTTGCATTTTGGATCCATAACTCAAAAAAATAAGCTGGTATCACTTATTAACCTTCAAAATACATGAACTCAAAATCATTAAATTTCTTAAATTAGCCTATGCTGGACTTTCTTTAATGTGATTGATTATTACAAAGGACATTATGTCTCCTCTGTTGCCGTAAAGCAAAGAATGGAGTTAAATTCAAGGTAAGTGAACTTAATATAGATATAATAGTATGTTATAAAAACACAATGTTAAAAAAACTTTAACTGAAGTTTACTTGGAGCAGCAGGTTATGAGAAATATACAAAAACATTAATATTCAATTTATTAAAATGAAAATTTGTAAATAAAATTTAGGTTTTAGGTGTTTTTAGAGGGTTTTTTTAGTGTTATCTTAGTATAGAAGCTCTGGACAGAAATTTGTTTGATGATATTTATACTTCTATTTATTATTAAAAGGAGACAGACTCAGTTAGGGTTGCCAGAACCAGCCTTAAGCTGTGAAAAAACTGTCTGCCTACCTGCTTGCCTGCCTGCTCTACAACAATGTTACTACAATCTACAACTAGCTACTGTAAATAACAAACAAAAATGTTCCAACAATTTACTTTAATTGCAGTTGTTTTAATAACCTTTACGGTGATGTCGTTAACTGCGTTGTTGATCAGGAGACCAGGAAGACCTGGGTTCAAGCCTCCATAACTGGCAAGTCTTTAAGCAAGACCACTAACCCTTTTTGCTCCAGGGGCGCTGTTCTATAGCTGACCCTGCACATAGACCCGAACCTTCCAACCTTCCAAAGTGGGATATGCAAATCATTTTGGGGGGGAAATGGTGAATGAAATAGTTGAGGCGCTGAGTTGTACGAATTTCACTGTGCTATGAAAAAAGTTACAAATAGGCATGTACATTACATTTATTATCCCTCTAGAATATTCATGAAAACATACAAACACATAATAAAGTAGGTAAGGGGTATAAAGTCACAGTGTTAACAAAGTTAAAAATGCAAGAGTTTCATGCTTACAATGCACAATGAATAAAGAAAACCTTTGTGGGAAAGTAATAAAGTAATGGAATAATTACATCATGAGCCAGGTCTGGAATTAATAAGGCCCAATTAACATTTTGTTAGATGTCTGATTGCCATAGCATCTGCTGTACACAACTCTGGCCATTTGCAAACTGTTTTCGATTTCAATTGTAACCCGGAGCTAATAAAATATTAATGAAATTTCATCTCTATGAAGGGACGTGCTGGAAATGATGATTTATATTTCATTAACACAGATCCAGACAGGGCTGAATCTCTCGATCTATTCCAACTTCATATCAAAGTATCTAATTTTATTTGCCATTTTTTCCTGTTTTGCCATGTTCTCTCAAATTGTGGGGTAAAATACAAGCAAAAAAAGAAACATATGTTATTAAGTTTATTTGTCATGGGCTTATTATTTAATTTGGCAAAAATTTGTGTTGCCATTTTCTCCTACAATCGTATGCCTTATATGTGCTTTAAACAAAAACTATATTGAACCCAGTCAAGACAAGTGTTAGCAACATATTGGTAATGGTAAAAAGCTTTTGGGTTGTGCAATACATTATATGTCAAAAATCATTTGGTTTGCGCTTTGACAGATCAGTCACAGCAGCTCAGACATAAATGTGTATCATCCCTAGCCATAGAGATAGAGAGGGAGAGAGAGGGAGAGAGAGATGCTTGGTACGGAGACAGCTCCTTGTCTTGTCACTGTGAGGGCTTTGGGGATACGATGAGGGCTGAGGCTATGAGATTACTCCCCATCCCCACCTCCTGGCAGCTCATACAGGCCATCAGCTGCCATTCAAGCCTGGCACAGTTGAGTGTGGGTGACAAGCTGAGCTTTCTATTGCACAGCCTTGTCTCGCCATTTCACATCTCACACTGGCCAGACGGCTTAGCTTCTTAAGACACAGGCTGGAGGTGTCAAATGGCCACCACTGTGATATCAACAGGAACTTTCAGTGTTTGACAAAAACAATTTGACAGTAAGAGGGGTGGACTGTTCCATGGTGAGAAAATCATATCCTCTGAAACTTTCTTACTTTTACAACATTTTTTCAATTAGGTGTTACCTAAGAGCCACTAATCTGTCAGTCAGGCGGTGAGAGTGGACTGTGGCATGAAAGCACTTAAAAGCAATTATTACCTTCTCAGACTGTTTTTAATTGTCCTTAATATGGGTCAAGTTGAAATTATAAAAGAAAAAATAAATGTTACACAGTTCTTCATCTATTTCATAACAGAGCTATTTATTCCTATCAAAATGACTGGGTTTTAAATGTTACATTGTTATTTAAACAAAACAAATCTTAAAGAGTTATAAAAATATTAAAAAGAAACTTTTTAAATTTGTGTCTGTAAGAATAATGTAAAAAATAATAAAATAAAATATTAATAAAAAGTAATAAAAATAAACAGTAGGCGGCGCGGTGGTGTAGTTGTTAGCAAAGTCGCCTCAAAGCAAGAAAGTTCCGGGTTCGGTTCCCGAATAGGTATTTCTGTGCATAGCATGCATGTTCTGACCGCGCTTGCGTAATTGTTGATAGGTTGCCCATATGAGTGAATGTATGTGCATATCATTGTTTGTCTATGTGTGGGTGGCACAGTGACGTAGTGCTTAAACGGTTGCCACACAGCAAGTAGGTCCCATGTTACATTCCCGTGATTACTCAGGGTTCTCCAGTTTTCTTCCACAGTCCAAAAACATGCTTTTAAAATTACAGAAACAATTTTTGTTCTGACTTGCTTTTACTTTCTATTCTTCTTGTTACTGTCTAGTTTTTAGAACAAAAGTTTATTTGCTTTCATTTAAAATTGTTGTATCGGATTTGTCCAATGCTTATACCATATGGTTTTATTTTCTTTTTCCTTAAAGATCAATAAATGCGGTCAAATCGAGACAAAATTGGGAAATATAGTGGGTGTAGAAGATGAATGAATGAATAAATTATATTGTTTATTTTTGTAAGCCCAATTGTTTGGTTATAACAGAAAACAAAACATTCAAAAGGTCAGTTAGTTTTACACAATAAAATGCCTCATAATAATCCTGTTAATCACTGGCTGCCTAAAGCCAGTTTTGGCATTTAATTAGGCATAATCAGAAGCGCATTCATTAATTGACATAATCCAACCGTGAATCTAAACATTTTGGGGTAGTAAAAAAGCCCTTCTAACTGACAAAATAAAGAACTAGAAAACACTGACTTTCCCAGCTGGTCTAAACTGGGCAAAGATGCTATTGATCCCTGCTTATCCTCTCCCATCTTTGTTGATATTGTAGATTGCCACCTAATACTAACACGAGACAATACTGCCAAAAGATTGTGGTCACCTTAGCATCACAAACACATTCACTCTTCCAAATTATTTCAATTTCGCTATTTGATTGAGCTACTTCATCTTGCCTCACAGCAAGGACGTTGTGGGTTCGATTCATGGGTCTTTCTGTGTTTTCTCAGGGTACTCTGGTTTCATCCCACAGTCCAAAAACGTGGGCATTAGGTTAACTGGTGATTCTAAATTGGCCAAAGGATTGAATGAGAGTGTGTGTGTGTTGGCCCTGAAATGAACTGTCCAGGGTGTACCCCTGCTTCTCGCCCTATGTGCGCTGGGAAAGGCTTCATCAAACCCTCATGAGAATAAGCAGGTAAAGAAGATGAATGAATGATTGATTCATTTTATTATTTATTTTCTATGACCACTTATTCTCAAGCTCGGGCCCTGGGGTTTGCTGAGCCTATACCAGCGCACATAGGGTGTAAGGCAGGGGTACACACTGGACAAGTCACCATTCCATCATTGATTTACACATAGACACTTAATCACACACACACACTCACACTCACTCCTATTGGCATTTAAGACGCACAAATCAACCTAATATACATGTTTGTAGACTGTGGAAGGAAACCGGAGAACCCAGAATAAACCTACGCAAGTTTGGGGAGAACACGCACAGAAGGAATGCATGGACAGCCTCCATACAGAAAGACCCCTTGTCTGGGAATCAAACCTGGAACTTTGTTGTTAGGTGACAGTGGGCCACCGCTTCGCCCAAAAGTTGAATCAGAATAAAGAAAAATTAACCAAAATTTGCCAAGTGATTATTTTTAGTGCAAAAGAATTGCTGTATGTATTATCTGTCATCTTTCATCTGTAAATTTTTAATATATCACTTGAAGAATTAAGCCCATTTTTCTGTAGGCTAATAAGAAATGAATATATTATTAGGATCAAAATAAATCCAGCTACTCTTAGATCAGTAATGTGGTCCTCACTTTAAAAAAGCTTAAAAACTCATGCGCTATCAATAAATGTTCAAAAACACCAACATTCCGCCATTCAATTATTTTCAGTAACCTATTTATCTTGCACAGGTTTACTATTTCCAAAGTTTATCCCAGGGTTATGCTGGAGAAACATTAATATATTTGACAGCTCCATAATCCATAAACAAACAATTCTCACAGCTTTAGGATTTACTTTGGGATTGTGTCATTTCTGTTCTCAGCTGTTGAAGTCAGTCGGTCTCAAGATAAAAAAAGAGCCTTAAAAGATTATCCCCTGGTTTGCATCCTATTATCATTAATCAGTAAATATTGACTGCCTTGTCCTTTTATATTTTAAGTTCAAACCTTGGTAATCCAGATATCCTTTCTAGAATGCATACAAGCAAGCCAAAAAATAGAGGGAGACAAAGCTTTGCACTAGGGTAACCATGCAAGTACATTTGATTCACAGAAGGGTTTTTTCCTTTATGCACTTTTTGACTAAAAATAAACTCAAAGAATACAAAGGACTACATCGTTGTGTGTAAAAAGCTGGCAGATGGACGTGCACATGGCTTTGAAATTAGTTTGAACTATATTGTGGTATGGTTATAAAACCAGAACAGATTGATTTAAAGAGTCGGCAGCTGATTTGTTTATTCGTTTATTGTGATGCATTTGACTCTGTCTACCTTTTACCTTTTATCGTTGTTTTAGGCAACTGACCATCTGTTCTTAGGACAAAGAAAGTGGCTTTATGTAATTCTAGCTAAGAAGATGTTTTTGCTCTAGAACCTCTTCTCTTATTTTACACAGTTTGTTGTCTGATGTGACTTGATAGCAAAAAATAAAATTGTTTAGAACAAGAACAATGGTTATATACCATGTTAAATTGTTTCTTTTAATTTTTATATGACAAGAAAATGTGCATTACTATTTTAATGTCAATTACCTGTGACCTGCAATGTTTTTTTCTCTGGTGTGTTTGGGGTGAGGTGGGACACATGAGGGATAGCAAAAATAAAATTGGTCTTTTTCCCTGTATAATGATAATAAAAAGAATACAGCATGCAAATAATTTTGCCAGTGGAAAATTCCATTTAAAAGCACCAATTTTCCTTGGTAAACCATTACTGTTTAACTATTAGCTCAATTAATTCAGTCTAGAAGTATCTACAGATGTGCTGCATTCATTCCATTAAGGATGTGCTGCATCCTTAATGGAATGTTCATTATACACGTTTTATATCCCACATCTGCTTTAAAGTGTTAACTTAAATGTCTTAATTTGTCAATTATACTTTTTACAGCACAGTGAAATTATTTCTTTACATATTCCATTCAAGTTGAGGGTAAGAGAACAGGGTCAGCTATGATAAACCACCCATTAAGCAGGAAGTGTTAAGCTCGAGGACCCAACAGTGGTAGCTGTGGGACTTGAACCCAGGTCTTCCTGGTTTTCAGATCAACAAACCAAGCTGTTGTGGTGGGGATAAAATACAGGTCTCCCTGGACTTCAGATCAACAACTCAGGTTGGCAGTGGTTTGCATAAAACCCAGGTCTTTCTGGTCTTCTGATTAACAACTAAGGCTGGCAGTGGTGCAGATGCAACCAAGGTCTTTTTGGTCCTTAGATCAATAACTCAAGCTGGCGGTGGTGGGGCTGGAACCCAGATCCTCCTGTTCTTCAGAATAACAACTGGCTGGCAGTGATAGGAATGGAGCCCAGGTCTGCATGGTCTTCAGATCAACAACTCAGGCTGGTTGTGGTGGAAATGGAACCCAAGTCTTCCTGGTCTTCAGATTAACCACCCCCCCTGCTAAGAATAGATATATGTTTATTCTTACAAGTGAGTCATTTATCACTATTATTCCTACATCTTCATCATAATAAAAAAAATCATAAAAAATTGTCTCCAGTCAGTTTACTCTATTTCAAAATTTACAGTAGATTTTCAATCAGATTCTTTCATCATACCTCACTAATAACATAACCATCTTTTATCATTGACCTATATTATTTACTGACTATTTGAAAAGGTCAATCTTCATGACTTTGACATTCAACAAACAGGATTCTCCAAACAATACTAATGCACCATCAGAAACTAAGATGTTTTTTTCATTTTCAGGCTACCGCTTTATTCCTGGTGAATGATCTTTCTCTTCAAGACAATTATGTTATCAAAAACCTTTCAGCATCACTGCAGGTCGGTCTTCATGAATGTCTAGCAGAAGAGGAGTAGGAGAAAGCACATATTCATCTGTAAATATCAATTGAGCCGATCAATAACCCAAAGTTTATAAAAAGCAGAGGGCTTGAATACTTTTACTCAGCAGTGGCAGGATTCAGCATAGACATAGCTATGATTTATAAATAGAAGCAGTGGCTGATTAAACAGTGGTAGCTTGGCATAATTTTAATTATATAATTATTAATTATTCTAAACTGCAATATTTACACAATATAGCATGAATGCCATCCTTTAACTAGGTACAGGAAGATGCATAGAAACTACATATAGAGTATATATAGTGTCAGATCAGGAGCATTAAATTTTCTTTCTTGCACACACACTCTCTCTCTCTTTCTCTCGCTCTATTTAGCCCTGTCTGAGAAGGGCTAGGAAGAGAGGGAGAGAGAGTGCCAGAGGTTTTTTATAGCATTTAGCAGATGTTGTTGTCCTAAAAGTATTTAAGGTACTTGAGTTCTTGAGAGAAGGGTTTGGTGGTTAAGATGTTGGACATATACCAGAAAGTTTTTTGTGCACGTGCAGCTGCATTCTGAACCATCTGTAGAGGACAAATTGCACTCAGAGCTACACATCTGCCATAAGATAGTTGTAGTGGTTGTTTTAGTTACAGTTCTTATCAATGTCTGTAATTTCAACATAATTTCATAACATTACTGCAATTACTTGAAATAAATCAAAATAACTTGATTTCATAGAACTGGGGTAGTGCAGAAACTAACATAATCATAGCCAGGCCTATCAGTTTACCTGACTTGGCTCTTTATGTTGATTTAAAACTAGTCCCAGCCAAATAAGTCTTGTTGCTTACAGGGGCAGCGTGGTGGTGTAGTTTTAAACCCGTTCGCCTCACAGCAAGAAGGTTGTGGTTCGATTCCCAAGTCTTTCTGTGCAGAGTTTCCTGTGTTGGTTTCCTCCCACAGTCCAAAAACATGTACATTAGGTTCATTGGTGACTCAAAATTGCTCATAGGAGTTAATGTGTCGCTTACATTCTGCTTCAAATGAAGTAGTATTAGACACATTTTTTTTAATGCTACTTTCTGGCACTTCATGATGCCACACTACATTTTTTTTGTAAAACGCGTAAAACAGCACAGCCAAACTCAGCCTGTCTCAGCTGTAAGACCCTAAGCACCCTGCTAATTCCCATCATTTTAATTGAGGCTGACAGATACTGCTAATTATGCAGAGATAATCTTCTTCATCTGACTTATTATAATTCCCATTAGCAACAGATTATGCTCATTAAATTTACTGTCTCCATGAGAAATCATAGGACAATAGGACCAACAATTTCATGTACTTATGATGTTGCTAACATGTTCATTTGGCAATTATTACTATTTTAATGACATCACACTTGCAGGTTCTGACATCAAAGTATTATATGGGAGTGTCAGGGAAACACACAAGAAACATCGAGGTTAACTTAGATGTAGTGCACAAAACAAAACAAAAGAAAACTGAAGACTGGTCATAAAACAAACCTAGGAGCGAGGACAAGGCCATTTTAAGCAACATGGACTTAGTAAGCACAGGATAGACCGAAATACGTACACCTTTTACATTGTGATATCTATCCTGAGCTATCCTGAGTCCTTTAGTTAGGCCAAAGATCCTGAGGCAACGGTGACGAGGTTCCCACCCCTCTCCCATATTTCGGGGAGTGTCAAGGATGGACAGGTCACTACAGACAAACCAAGACTTTTTACTTTTGTTGCATTTTGCATATAGCTGCTTTGATACAATGTCTGTTGCTACAAGCACCATACAAATAAATTAAAATTGAATCAAATTAAATTGACAAGGTCTGAACACAATGAAGAAACAATTATCTAATAACAAAACAATTACAGACTGTATAAAAAAGTGACTGAAGTTCTGGCATTGCCCTTTGATGGTCTGGTGAAAGACGTAGCAGAGTGGTTAAGATGTTGGACTGCTTAATGCTGTAAACAAAAACTTTCTGGTAAATCTTTACAAATCCATTTTCTCCAGGATTATACTGTATTTTCCTATTTTCTCCAAATATTATCCAGATGAAATATCTTTTAGTTTTCTCAACAAATTGTTATATTTTTATAACAAAATACCCCTGGGTGTAATTGATATGTTTGCTGCATTCAGCTCTGCTATCTGGTAAGGTCGATGTCATTATACAGATCAATAACCACCAATAGAACAAGCAGAAAAAGGAATCCAAAAAGTTGAACAGGATATTAATTTTCAGTTTACTCTTGCAGAATGTGTATGTTTAGTGGATGTCTTCAAGATGTCTGCCTAAAATAAGCATTAGTGTTGTATACTACATCAATATTGCCTGGTTCCTTGCTCCAACAGGCAAGCAAAGCAAGGGATTGTGTTATGTCCACAACAATAGGGTTCTGAAAAAATCAGAAAAAAGGAATACAGTGTGTCCTTACAATGTTATAAATTGTTCTTCAATATTGTTTTAATAATCTGACTTTTTCATGTTTCAGTTCATCCTTAATTACAGAATGATCTTTTTTTATAATGTTATACAGAAATTCCAACTCTAAACAGAAACCAGAGACATCGCAAATCAAATAAAAAGATGTAAACATGGATTTAGACAGCAAAAAAAATCTTTAAAAATACAGATAAAGAATCGATTTTAAAATTAGATCGTGTCTCTCAAAATTAGAATCCCACCATAATGTACCTAAAGATTCCCACCCCTAATATATCTACAGCCAGTACGTTGATGCAACCTGGTACGTTGCAAAGTATTCGGTCCAAACTTTTTCTTTGGGTCAGGTTTTCTTTTTTAATTTCAATAAAACACGTTTTTAAACAATATTTACTATTGACTAAAATTTGCAATCAATTAGCAGGTTAAATTATATTTTTATAGGCAGCTATTAATACCATATCAAGATGTTCCTATTAAAAAAAAGGAATTTATGCATTTCACCTAGAAATTGCTGTTTGCCAGTGGAATAAAAATTAACTTAGCGAAGATTTTAATAGGCATTAACAGCATGACCACACATAACAAACAAGATTCTATCACAAGGTAGATTATCAAGAAGCCCCACAGTTCTTGCCAGCCATGGAAGAGTGGGCAGACATGGGAAGGGTGGGTATTTCTGTGCAGTGTTGGCATGTTCTCCCCGCACTTGCATGGGTTTTCTCCAGGTTCCAGTCCAGGGTGTACCCCCTGCCTCTCACTCTATTTGCGCTGGGATAGGCACCAGAGAACCCCAGTGACCCAGAATTTGGGAATAAGCGGGTATAGAAGATGAATAAATGAATGAAATGATGGAATATCAAAAATATTGTTGTTCTCACATCTTTTTAAGACATAGGGTAAAGGGTTAATTGCAACATTTATAAAGGTTTATGTCTAGACTAATAAGAACAAATTCGGGCAGCTTCTCCATAATCTTTGACAGACCGTCAATCTACCTCGCCTCTGCACTGCACCACTGCACCATCACTTATATTAATTAATTCATTCATTCATACTTCTGTACCCGGTAATACCCTAGCTCAGAATCTGCTAGACAGGGTCTGCTGGAGTCTATCCCAGTGCACAAACTTTCCTCAAACTTCTCTACAAAAATCCAGCCTTAGACTGCTTTTAACAAATCATTACCACAAACTGCATAAACAACAACACAAAAATCTCCACATGGCTGTACTTTTCAATATGCTTCCTATCTCAAAGGGAAAAATATTCAGAAAAAAGGATTTATCCCAAATCTATGAAAATATAACTATTAGCTATTAACTATAAAAAAATTTTTAACAGAGCGACTTACAACTAAACAATTGAGGGTTATGGGCCTTAGGAGCCAACAGTGGTGGCTTGGTGGTGCTGGGATTTGTACTCCCGGTCTTCCTGGCGCAGTCCAAAACCTTAACCACTAGGCCATCCTTTCTCACATACTAAATGTTTTGTCTAAAGCCCCATTTTTAACTAAGTAACTAAGCGTAAAAAATTCAATTTATATAGCATTTATGTTATATATAAAATGCATTCAACACATCAAAACTAATATTTAAGCATAGCATAAAAAGAGATTATTTACTCAATAATAGTAATGCACTGCCTGTACAGATAAGTGGCACTAAGAATCATGCAGAACCATATTTAGCCCTCACATTGTATGGTTTAGTACCCACAGGTGGCTCACACTCGGAGACTTCACTTCACTGGAGGCATCTGAATGTAATTTGCAGGAGACGTGATGCTTCGCTTTGTGAACAATGAGAAATGAGAAAATGTGTGTCCTTTATAATTCATGTTTCCTGTGGGGACTTGAGTATGATGAAGAAGTGGTTGATGTGTATAAGAAAGCACACTGCTTCAGGTGAAGAGTATACAGGGTCAGGAGACAGAAGTATATGATAAGGTATCACAGTATTAGAGACAGAAAGCCTCTAGAAGCTTTCAAAAATGCTTGTGATCGATGTTGTTCCGGGTCACTTCGCTTTTAGAGTTCAGAGAAGGAGCTATGATATAACAAGGTGAATAGTAACTAATGTTCTTGCTTTGCTTTATATATATATTTATACAAATATATAATATAATATATAATATATATACAAAATATAATATATATACAATTTATTTTCTAATTTCTTGACAAAAGATAATTACAGCAGAAACTATTTAAAATAAATTAATTCCTAGTTCACAACAAGAAGGTCCTGGGTTGGAATCCCAGGCTTGGGGTCTGTGGGAGGTTGCATTTTCTCGCCACACTTGCTTGGCTTTCTCCTGGGTACTCTGGTGTCCTCCCACAGTCCTAAAACATGTGCATTAGGTTGATTGGTGACTCTATATTGCCCATCGGAGTAAATGTGTGAGTGTGTGGTTGTGTGTCTGTGGCCCTATGATGGTGTACCCCCTGCCTCTCGCCCAATGTGCGCAGGGATAGGCTCCAGCAGACCCCCGTGAACCAGAGTTTGGGTGGGTATAGAAGATGAATGAATGAATAATAATAATAATAATTGTTGGGTGGGAGTGCAGGGTCAGCTATGAAGCAGAGTAATCAACACCCCTGGAGCAGGAAAGTTTAAGCGTCTTGCTCAAGGACCCAACAGTGGCGGACTTGGTGGTGGTGTGACTTGAACCCAGGTCTTTCTTGTCTTGCTTGCCTGTGGTGGGGCTTTAACCCAGGTCTTCCTGGTCTCCCGAACCATTAACTATTTAATACCCCGCTGCAATACTAAATTGTTGGATATGGAATTGTAAAAATAGTATTTCTATGTTCTGGAGATGTATGTTTTGCCGTTATCAGCTGTTTGCTTAACATAGAACCTCCTATAAATCTGCCAACTTTTTTTGCAAGTGAATGATAGATGCAGATAAAGACTTGTGTCCAGGCCATCTTTATGCCATATGGATTTGGCCCATGTAATGGCTGATCTTTCTGTGGGAGATCATTGAAAAAGAAACCCATTGCACATCTCTGGCAAGCCTGTTTAGCCAGGACCAAATCAGGGGCCCACAGGGATAAGCTGGAAGTAGGCATATGGAAAAAAAATGGAGGCCATAAAGCTGTGTTAGCCAAATCCAGTCAGTCCATCAACAAGGCCAGTCCATCAACCAGGCTCTAGAAGAGGTCAGTGCTTGTTGGATCCATGGTTTTGTGTGGTCTGTTATCAGGAAATAACCAGACTGAAGCCAGACCAAGATTAAGATCCAAAATCTTCATTTTTATCGATACCATAATGGTATTAACCTAACGTGCATGTTTTTGGACTATGGGAGAAAACAAGAGAACCTGAAGTATACCCACGCAAGCTCAGAGAGAACATGTAAACTCCACACCGAAAGATTCCTGCCCAGTAATCAATGCTATAAAGTGTCAAATTAATTCACTAGGTGCTGCTGCGCTATTTGCTGAAATGAAATACACTGGATTAACAAACATTTTTAAAAAGACACTGGAGAGCTTCTAATACTTTAAGACAGGAATTAGATGTTGTTAATGACACTGTCTTGCTAATGCTATAACATCCAAATACAGCTGTCATTTTATGCCTCGCTGGTTTGGACATTGACGGTCCCTTTGTGCTCTATTGTTTGTAGACTATCTAAGCTTTAATATCACAAATGTTTTGTCTTAGTGTTCTTGGCCCGATAACTGGCTAGCTCAGCAGCAGTGGGGAATTCTAACAAGGCTGTTGGTAAAAAGAGGATTTTACAGTGTAGCGTTGTTAGTAAAAGGTTTTATGGTCATTATCTGTTATACGCAGGCCAAAGCTTTCAGCTGTGAGTTAATTCACTCCAGTCATGATTATTTGTGACCATCCATATATTTGCTTTCATTTTGCAATGTGCCCTTCTTCAGCGCGACGTACATTTATCTCATTTATACGACTACGAAACTGGGGGTTAAGGGCCTTGCTCAAGGACCCAGTAGTGGCTACCCAAAAGTGGCTACTTGGGATGCTTAGAATTGAACCCTGGTCCAACAACTTAACCACTGAGCCCCTAACAATACATGATGTTGTGGGGAAAATTTAGTAAACAGATTTGCAGCAAAAAGAATGCATATCCATTTCCATTCATCCAATTATTCATCCATTCATATATCTATCTAACCATCCATCCTTCCTTCTTTTCTTTCTTTCTTCTGTACTTTTTTCCTTCTTCAAACCTCATATCCTTATGTGTTTTACATAAGAGAGCTGGATAGTAACTAGTTATGTAAGCTGGCTCCAGCAGACCCTGTGACCCTGGATTCGGGAATAAGCGGGTAAAGAAGATAAATGAATAAATGAATAAATGAATGAATGAATAATTTAAAAAATTTGAAATTACCTTAGATTAAAAGATAAAACATTAATGTAGTATGAATAAGAATAAAATTTTTTGTTGTTGTTCTGCCTGTTTTTGATTTGCTGGATGTCTCCATCAGAAGATGTTTATTACAGTGTTTATTACAGATCTTTTTGATTGGTTCTCTGATTGTGTTTGTGAGGCACCACTTCTGCTAAATACATTAATCCAAATCCTCCATAGAAGCTATGTTGTCGGGGGCTACATGCCTCCGGTGGGGTCTCCCAATGTAAACAAATCCTAGGGGATAGTCCAACTGCCCCCAAAAAACGAAAACTCCATCGAGGTCTGTGGCATATGTTGCAACCAGGGCCTTACCCTAGAGCCAGGCTTTTGGTTGGGGCTTGAGTGCAAGTGCAAGTGTCTAACCCCAACCAGGCACAGCCCAAAGGAGCAACGTGGGGCTGACCTCCCATGGGCCCAGCACCTACAGGAGGAACCGTAAGGGGCTGTGCATAGCTGGTAGTGGTGTTTGGATGTAGTATCATTCATGGTCAATAATATATTTTTAAATTAATTGTTTACACTAGATGTGGATGTGAAAAACATTCTATTTAAAATTGTAATTTGATGATTTCAGATCAATTTAACATTAATTCATTAATTCATCTTCTATACCCTTGTAACGTCATCTCCTCCCAACCACCAGAGGGCACCCTCGCCTGAGTACTGATTG
>JAOTQW010000012.1:2192599-2209455 GCA_026260075.1 Sisor rabdophorus
TATATAGATCGCTGTCCACCTGAATTGTCATCATGCGCCACCGTCTGCTAGTCAATGACATACAACAATTCACAATGACGAGTAAAATTCTTGCTTAAATGACAGAATATTTCCAATTCATATCAGATTTATTAGCACATAAATGAGCCCTGAATCTAATCTGGAAATATCACAATCCATGATCTTTTTCTTTTTGCTTACATGATCTTCAGTCATATACCATCTGTGCCACACTGATCAGAAAATCAGAACTGAGTCACTTGATACATGCAGGGTAAATCTGCCCCAGAAGACTCATCCAGAGTAGAAGTCGCACTGCAGGGAAGTGTGTAAAATCTCCTGACACTGCAGGGATTTCATCAGAGGGGCTTTTCAAAGTGTGTTAGCTATTAGTTGTGCAACGGTCCTCAACCCTTATTGTGCCACAATATTTTCACGGACTGGATTTTAATGTGTGGCGGATAAACACAACAAAATAAAGTGATACAACCGGCATAAAATCTGTGGTATTAACTAATTATAATAATAAACCTAAATACACTATGTACTAATATGCAACTCAAGGAGCAGCATCCTTGTAACACTGCACTAACAACAACATGAATAACATCATCGCTGCCCCATAATGCTTTCTGATTACTAGGATAACGTTTAAACATGTCTTCTAAATAAGATACAAAACAAAAACAAATAAGATGCGTGAAACATACAACTCACTGTAATGTTGAATCAGCGGGAGCCTAAGCAACGGTAACATAAGTGACTGAGGCTAGCATTCTGACGTGTTAAGAGGGAGTCATAAACGACTGTAACGGAGAGAATCTGTCATTTTTCCAAAAAAACATTGTTCAGGTTTAGAATAAATCAAACGAATATAATGTATGTTATTCATTCTTTCTGTGTGGCCTAGTACCAAATGATCCATAGACAGGTAGCAGGGCCCCAGAGTTCGTTGCCCGGTGGTTTTAGACCACTGCTTTAGTGCAATGTGAAAATGAATGAGATCATTAACTAAAAACACATTCATAGGTCATTTTACTACATAAACGATAAAGACCTGAAACCAGGTTGTGTTCACAATCAGAGAATTCGTGCACAAAAGGTTTATGATAAAGCTTTTTACATTTTCAAAAGCCAGCAGAGATGTTTCTTTAGTTTTGAAAAAGTGTGTTAAGCTTCAATCCTGCTTAGAATTGTTTTCTGTCACGTACCTGTATTAGATTACCAAATTGACTGTATCGGGTATTTAATACAACCTACAGTCATAAGGTCTACAAGCAGACATGAAAAAGTGAAACCAAGGCTGACTATACTGCTGATGGGATTTTTTACTGAATCAGATGGAAGGTTAGTAAAGGGTTGACATGTAAAAAGCAGTTACAGGCAGAAACAGACTGGAATTATACCACACCAATGAATAAATAAATCCGCTTTTAAAAATAGAAGGAAAAACACAAACAACCCGAATGTGTTACACATTCCAGCCAATAATTCAGCCAAACACAATGCTGAAATCAGAAAAGGGGAACATTTATTAAAATAGCTAATCTAGTACCTGCCTGTCTGTACAATATAAAAAAAATTTTTGCTTACCATCTTCCCAGGAGAAAGAAGGAGGTGCCTCGCATTTGGGCGGTTCACATGTGTGCATGCCTGTGCCTGGCTGGAAGCCAACACGTTCGACGTGCCGATGCGCCTTCCTAAGCAAAACTCCTCCCTGGTCCCTTAGTCTCACAGCCGCACGGTAAAAATATGTGTCCTTGGCATTGTATTTCATGCAGTTCGCAACAATGAGATCGAAATCAGCCTCAAAGTCATCCAGATTACTGTAAGCCTGTGCGTCTATACGTTTCCTCATGGTGGAGAAGTCCATAGGGTGCTTGATGTGGTCCAGGTAATCAGGCACCTGGAAAGAAATTAAGAGCTGTTTACATGTCATTTTGTTTACACAGAATAAAAAAAATTCTTTTTGGTTTGTGATGCAGCAGTACACAATATCCAAATGTCTAAGCATGCACCAGGGTAAAAAAAAATTATATATATATATAAAGATAGAATTATAATCTGAGGAATAGTTACGGTTAAGTGCACAACACTACTAGTGTATAAATTTACACGATCCTGTTATCTGTTTGGCCCAAAGGGTGAGGGCAGTGGGTTGTTGATCAGAAGACCAGGATAACTGGGTTTTTAAGCCATCACCTCCAAGGAAGACAAAGACTGTCCCCCATTGTGTCTAATTAAATTATGCAATTAACAAGGTTAAATTCAGTGATCGCAGTTATGTCAAATAATTCCGATCATACTATTATTTAATAATTGGGACAGCCTTGGCTGACATCCTGTGGTCATTTTAGTTAATGAATAAATAAACAGAAATGCCTGCTTTGAATACCCTGAGATAATTCTTAAGTAAGAAACCTTGTGACTTTCTTTTGCCCAGTATGACACTCACCTCTTCGATGCTGACTGGCTGTGCAAAGATTTTGGCCTGGTCTTTTTCTTGCAGCTGGTCCAACACAGCCCTTAGCAAAATGTTTAATGGGGAGAGCTGCACTTCTAACATGGACTGTTGCAGTTTAATCTGTAATGAAACCAAGAAACATAACATGGGGAAACATAAATACATATGTGGTGTTAAAAACACATACTTCTACAGAATATTTAGTAGAATTTAATCTGGGGGGAAAAATGTTCCCATGTCTTTAGTAAACCACTATGAACTTACTAATTTAACCAACTGTATGAAATGCATATTACCAGAACTTTGGGGAAAAGGGGCTCTCGGACTAAAAAAGGGATCTGAACCACTGACCTACACCATGGTGCTGGCCGTTCAAATTCCAGCTAAGCTTTCCTTAATGTTATGTTGTGATGTTATATTTCAGGCCGGTTGTTGACCTGACAACATGTTGAGCAGGACCTGTGTAGTTAATCATGTTCTATAGCTTGTGTTTTGTTTATTTTGGTCTGTTGTTTATCTGTATTGTATTGAGGTCAGTGCCTCTGTCCTATAGTAAATATCTTTTATTATTATTATTATTATGACAGTGAACATCACTTCTGCCCTTTTGTGCTGTCACGGACACGCCTGTAACAGAGCCTTGCTGTTGTCAGAGAGAGAAAGACATCATAAGAAAAGAAATACCGAAATTACAGCACTGAACAAAACACCAACAAATAACCACCATAATCATTAAACAGATCACTAGTAAAGACAGGTATTTTCCCCTTATAGGTTCTGTTATTGTTAAGCTTACATTTATTATACTCACTGAATTCCTAAAGTAGCCACCGAGTGGAAAAAAGAACCAGGTCATTACCTCCTCTCTCTTGAGTTTTTCTCTCTTCCTGATAAGCTCCAGCAATAGTCTGGCTCTCTCGAGGTCATGCCTCAGACGTTGCCACTCCTTCAGCTGCTCCTTCAATGCCCGGCTCTCCTCGTCGCTGTGCTTCTTCACGAATAAAATAAAAAAAAAGTAAAAGGTTATCGATTAACATTATTCAACATTTACAAGCCACACCAGCGCAAAGTCTTATCAGACTCACGGGTTGTGCGGTTTTCTGGGCCTGAAGGCTGGAGTGCAGTCGTCTGATCAGCGGCAGGCCGTTCCGAGATTGTCTCTTCAGGGTCCAGTAGTTCAGGGCCATCTCCACAAATGCTTTTTTTCTCTGGAGAGAAACTTGACTGAGGATTGAGTCCAGCCTGTTGCATATAGAAAGGCAAATCGATTCAATAATTTGGCTGGCCTCTGGTATTTAACGCTAGCTTCTGTGTAAAACAAACATCGTAGTTAAGCTATCTTAACTACCAAAACAGAAATTTGTGAGCTCCTAATTTTCTTCTGTATACAAGGCTTTGACTATTTTAATGAACACAACTAGCTGCTAAGCGCATCCAAACAGTGTTATTATCCAGTTATTATCCTAACAAATTATAAAATAAATAAATAATAGGTTTAACATGCAATATTGAAATAAAAAAAAAACTAAATGTAACATATTAACAAAAAATATTATATATTTAAAAAAAGGATACATAATGTTTTAAATACATGATAAATTATTTAAAATTATACTTAAATTTTCTGGGGTATTTTAATTAAATTAATCGGTCAAAGAGATTCAGGCGACCAGATGATTAAAAACCCTGTACTAGCTAAAAGTATTGTTTAAAGCTTTAGAATTATTCTGCTTCGATAGGAAAAGACTTACTCAGGCCTTCTCAGCGCAGATTTTCGTTATTAACATCAAATATCAGGCTTGTTTCATGGATAGTTTTTTTTTCATTACTGTACATAGTTAAGCCTAACATTGATGAAATATTTTGATGATTACAGGTTAAAGTGCCCATCTTTTCTTTATTGTAAAAAAAAAAGAAATGAATGAATAAAAAAAGGAATTTAGTTTCCTCCATAAACTTATCATTTTTTATATACACACATGATATTATGATCTACAATATACTGATTCTATAATTTATTTATTTATTTTTGATTTTAATGCCATACCATCTTATGTTAAGCTTACTTGCATGTTTTTAAACCTTGGGAGGAAACCCAGAGTACCCGGATTAAACCCATACAAGCACGGGGAGAAAATGCAAACTACAAATAGAAAGAAATCAAACCCGACACTGTGCTGCACCTCTGATTTTATAGTTGTGGCTCATTAGTTCTATAATGCATTGTCATCAATTCCTTGTAAAATTCATTCCTCTAAAACTCACCTATGAGGCGGAAAACTGCAAACAGTCCTAGGTGGGATGGCTGCTCCGGTTTCAACACTCCGTTTGTTCTTTTTGTTCTTCTGCCTTTTCGTCAGACCTGTTTTCTTCTTCAGTGCCCGACAGAGTCCGTTTTTGGTTTCGCTTTTGGGGTCGTTGTAAATATTAAGAGGTCTTTTGATGCAGCCATTGGGGGTGTGAGATCCGCAGTAAGCAGTCTTCTTTACAGTGAAGGTGGGTTCGCCCGAGTCATTAGTCTCCTTAACAGGCTCCATTTTTAAGAAAAGGCCAGCTTTCTGTGCGCAGCTTACGTGGAAGGCGGTGTAGCAGTTGGCCTTGTGACACTGGATGCAGGCGCCGACGCCTTTTTCCTTACAGAGGTAGCAGGTGAGTTTCCAGCGAGCGGGTGGAATGTTGGCGACGCCGTCAATAGGCTCGATAAAGACCGTGTTCGAGAAGCCCACCTCAGGCACCCACAACGCACAGACTACATGTCCCCAGCGCTCATCCTCAGTCTTCTTGACAGCGCCACCTTTGTTGGGGCAAAGGATGCAGTCGGCGGGTTGAGTAGGGGACTGCAAGCAGTGGCGGCACAACCACTGTCCCTCTGGGATGTAGGGAACTCCGTAACATTCCTGATGCACTGCAAGATTACACATATCGCAGAAAAGGATGGCGTTGCTGTCCTGACACTCGCCATCCATACAGATGCAGCACACAGCATCCTCATCCACCAGAGACTGTGGATTCTGCTGTCCCTGGCTCTCCAAGAATGACTCCTTCTCAAAGCGGTCCACGAGGAACTCGAAAACATTGGGCGAGACCTGGCTGAAGCCTTCGCTGCGTCTCCTTTCGTTGATTAGCTCCAGCCAGGCATAGTCCTCCTCGTCCATGTCATACTCTACTTCCTCGTCTAGCTCCTCTGGCGTTTTCTCTTCGTACTTATAATACGTCTGAGGTCTTCGCGGCACAGCCGGGAGGTTATACTCCACAGTGCGGAATTTCGGTTCAGGTAGGGTGCAAGATGACGCCCGAGCCCCTGCTGTTTTTACAGCGGCGTTCTTTTTTAGACGGTTATTTTTGAGACGTGCTGACCGCAACGGAGCCTTCTGCTGTTTTTCTGTGTTCTCCTTATTGCTAGTGCATTCCATAAGCTCCTGAGCCACAGGGTCATCGTCTGTGATCACGTCGAGTTTGTCAAAAATGCTGATTCGGTGCACGTGGCCATCAACATCCAGCTCCACCATGCGCTGGGCTTCTGCGTACGTCAGGGTTTCCCTATTGGGTGACGGTTTAATGGGAGAAGATGCTCGCTGCAGTGCCGGGATCTTGTTGTTCCGGGCTTTCTTCCCCATTGTGGACCCTCAAAATCCTAAGGTAGAAAAAAAAAGAGTAAATTAACAGGTTTGAATTCTGGACACATGACAAATTTATCTAAAAACAAAGTGGAAAAAAAACAAGCAGTAAGATGCAGTGAAGATTATCAGTAAAGAAAGATTTCTTGTATTTGTGTTTGTACAAGGGTTTCAGTAGAACTTTAAGAACTTAAGTTTTTTAACAGTTTTTTAAAGCTCATTTTTAAGGTGTTGGAGTGCCAACTGGGGGTTTGGTTTCCAGCACAACCAAACTGCCACTGTCGGACCCTTGAGTAAGACTCTAACCCCTAATTGCTTAGATGTATAAAAAAGATAAGACATTCTGGATGAGGATTATTTAGCAAATGCCCTTTCCCAATGCCACTTATATTCATATTTTCTTAAGGGCCTTGTTCAAGGGCCCAACAGTAGTAAATTGGCTGTGTTGGGAATCTTCCATGAAGATCGGTGGTTTGGGAATCCCCCCCCCCGAACCACTCAGTGCCACTTTTTCACAAATCTTCTTTACGCCTGCAGCACAAAAACTGTTATTTTAAAAAGTGTGGTTAGCACTGTTTCCTCAAAGTAAGGAGTTCCCTGGTTCGATTCCTGGGCGGGGGTCTTTCTGTAGAGTTTACAAGGTCACCCTGTCCTTTTGGAAGTTTACTCCGGAGATGTCCAGTTTCCTCCAGCAGTCCAAAAACATGCAAGGTTGACTGGTGATTCTAAAGTGTCCATAGTAATGTGTGAGTGGCCCTGTAATAGACTGGTGACCTGTCCAGATGTGTACTCATCATGAGTTTCACTCTTTTAGAGAGCCAGAATTGCAGAATAGGTGGTAGAGATGATGAATGAATGAAAATGTTTAAAAACACTAACAACAGCGACCATTTTTAAACACAAGGAAGCAAAGACAAAGTATAAACCCACTGTCGGTGTGTGAGTACTGCTGTCCCACTCCAAAAACTTCATCAGAGTTGTATTCTTCAGCTAGAAAACTGGTAGCAGCTCTGTATTCACCAATGAAGAAACACACACACGAAAACAAACACACACACTCTAAGGTAAAGCAGGAGTTACCACAACAGATCAACGTGATGGAAGAAAGGAAAGGAAGCGTTTCCATGGTAATGACTAGTGACAGATTTGTTGCATACCACAGTGTGGGTGTTGTGCTGAGAGAGGGGGCGGGGGGATACTCACGACCCCAAAGCCTAAATCTCATTTAGATCCTTTTGGGCTGTACTGTTGTGCGTTTACTTGGTGTCTTTTGGGCCACGTAAGAATGAACACGTCAGGCACAAAAACACTTAATGGCGTCACAGTGAACCTTGGGTACTGTGATACTACAGACCCTTTAAATATGTCACAATAACAAACGAAACGCAAAGGATCACGAGATTAAAGCGATCATAAAAACTGTACAGCTTTGGGGATCGTTATTATTTTGGAAAAAAACAAACAAAACGAAAACAAACAAACAGCGCGTTATTACCTCAGAGGCCCTAAAGCTGGAGACAGAAGGCAGCGGCTGCTGAAAGCAATGGCGATACGGCCTGCACGGCGGCTCTGATTCCGCACACACTGTTCCCAGGAATAGCTTTATGTTGTAAATAATAATCACTTTCGAAAAGTATCCACAACGACTTCCGATGCTATACTTTCCAGACCGTATAAAACAGCTGTAAAACCAGGTTTAGAAGCCATCCATAAGGGCAGCTAACGTCCTCTTCCTCTTTAACGCATAGAGAAGCTGCTACAGCCTTCGCCTTCCCCCCCACAACAATGCGGACGGGCTTGCTACACAAAGCACCGCCCACTATGCACGACGTGATGACGTCTTACGTACAGGAGGACTCAGAAACACGTTGTCTAGATGGCTGTGTGCCAAATTAATTCAAAACACCCCCCTATTTTTTTTTAAATCAAAAGCTATTACGGTTAATGTATTGCATTATAATAATAATAATAATAATTATTATTATTATTATCCTAGCGACTCATTTGGAATTTTACCGGGTTATGGATACATTTTGAGAGGCATATTTGTCCGCTGAATACGGATGTGTATTATTAGGACAGGGGAATAGAGACTTCCTAATTATTAAGTTTTGTAATTATACTGTCAACAAATAATAAGGAAAAATTTAAAAAAATATTTTTTTTCCGTTAATTACACATTTATACGTTCTCTATTTTCCACACCGTGCTTTTGCCTTTTTGCGTTCGGAGGATCTAAAGATAAGAGGCTATATTTAAATCCCCCCCAAAGTGCCCCTTTTTGCCCCACCCCTGCTGGCGCCTTGCTGCCCCTGAAAGAGACCCTCAGGTCAAGAAACCCCGTATATTCGCCTTACTAACCCGACAAGACTGCTTATTTTAACACATTTCCCTAAAGCAAAACCAAAAACATTAAAATTAATAATGTTCATATTGAATGTATACGAACTAATTAAACGTTTATATATCATCATCAAGGCCCTGCGCTGATTGACGGTCTCGCCGTGTAATAAAGATGACCCTAGTTTCTTGTTTTCTTTTTATTACATGGATCTTTGCCCCTGTTTCGCCGCCATGTTGAAAGCTTTGATCTACTTATGACGTCACTAAAGCGCGTTTCTTCCGCCCGACGCTGAGCGGAGCTGCAACTGGCGAGTGTTTAACCCGCACTGGAGACAAAGCCACGAAAATAACCACCTCGCTTTGGATCAATCGGACGTGTTTATTTACTTTATTAAATAACTCTCTTTCATTAAATTAAGCGCAAGAACCTGAAGGTATGTAAGCCTTTTACTTTCCACCGAATTATGACTAAATGGAGTTAATGAAAGGCGCTGTGCAGGGTTTCGGTTAGATCCAGTTCTCTGGCCGGTTCTACCACCACCACTAGGATCTGGTTCTGCCCCGCCAGGCAGGTTGTCGTCCCCTCTTGTGTTGTGGGCCGCGCTAGCAACTTAAAATTGTCCTTTTTTTGGCTTGGGGTCTTACTTAATTCCTCATAACCTAATTCCAGACTTCTCATGTCATATTGATGTATGAAGTCTCGCTTTTCTCTAGTTGCTTTCTGTCAGTTTGCTGTTAATCCATGTGACAGTGCGGTGGACAGCGTTAGCTTCAACCATTAGCCTACATAGGTGAATGTGTTCTTTTACGCTAACAGGCTAACTTGCTACTCCTAATGCTAATAATAATAATCATCATCATCATTATCAACTAATACATGCTAAAGTACAGACCTGGTGTACAGTAAGAATTTAGATACAAAAACCTGTTTTATTAAACATAATTGTTATTTTGGAAATATCTATTTAAAAAGTTTTTTGATAACATTTCAAATGATTAGCTATACTTGGCATTTTCATTCACTTAAAATAGAACTTATTTTAATACTTAACGTAGTGTTTGTAACTTAATAATTTATGTATTTTCCACCGTAGATCGATTGGAAATTCCGTGAAATTTTAATTGTTTGGGTTTTTTTTACAATAAGTGTTATTTTTGAAAATAAAGATGAAACATATAACGGCAGGTGAGTATGTGATGTATATCTTTAGACGAGAGGAAATAAATAGAAATACATTGTTCTAAACGTAAACAGTGACCCGGTTAGCTAAAGTTGGTTCGTATTCCGGTTCGGAGCTAATACTCTTCATTTCATTTTTTTACGGTTCTAATAAATTATTTTACATTTACCCCTCTTACCAATCACTTTAAAGTTTTATTATTTAAAAAGTATTGCTTTTTATTCGGTGTTAGACGAATAGAAAAAAATCACGAGTGGTATATAACTTAGCCTACTTAAGTTTACAGTTCCGGGTTAAAGCAGTCAACGCTGTCATAACACATCACAAAGAATAATTGTTTCAAACGCACCCTATATATTTTTAATATTTTTTTTATTCATTCATTCATTAATCCTCTATACTCTTTTATTCACTGCTAGCACTTATCCCAGCTATCTGAAGGGTGAAAAGCAGGAGGGGGTATGCCCTAGACAGGTCACCAGTCCATCACAGGGCCACACACATGCTCAAACTTGCGCTAATTTAAAATCACCAAAATAACGTACATGTTTTTGGACTGTGGAAGGAAACAGAAGAACCCAGAGTAAACCCTCGTAAACACTTTCTTCATACAGAAAGATACCAGCAGAGAACTTGAACCCAGAACCTTTTGGCTGTGAGGCAACAGTGCTGCCACCTTCTGCCCTATTTTTGTTTAAGTGTTTTATAATGTGTGTACACACACCTTATATAACACGTTTACCACTGATTCCTTGAATGAAATGAGACTTTTGGGAAGTTTTAACTCTTGACAGTAATAGTGTGTCATAGATTAATTGTGTTGAACAGGTTCATATCAATGCCCTAATTATTTTACTAATGACCAACATGTATAGTGTTTGACCTACCTAATTTAAGCTTAATTATAAAAATGTTTTAGCATATTAACAATGAAAATATAATCCAACATTATAATGTCAGTTTATTTGTTTTAGATGTCCGCAAAGATGTTTATATTGCACTTGAATTACTGATAATGTATGTACTGTATCTGTAATCTATGTAATGATCTGGTGGTCTTTAATAATTATATGTACATAATCTTTGGACTACCCGTGCAATACAAGTAACACTTTAGTGAGTGGTGTTAGAAAGAACATAATCGACCTCATCCTGTTCAAAAGGACCCATGTTTTAAATCAAACCAAATTACACCACAACAACTGCTTTCAAAACACCCAGAGCTGTTTTAATTTCATTTCTAATAAAACCACCTTTTTTCAAAAGCTATTCATAAAGCAGCCAAGACAAACTTTCACAGAGGAATAGAAATAAGCTAGTTGCTATTAATGTCCCCATGCTTCCTCACTGTTCACACAGTGAGGAAGCATGGGGGCATTAATAAGATGCATTCATTGAATTCATATTTTAGAGTGCAATATTTTAATAACTTTAGCTAATTGTCCAGCTTTTGCAAGTATCCTTCTTGTAAGCAATTTGTGGATTAATTGAGAGTAAAATACTCATTGATGACAATGAGGGTTGTTTCTATATGTTGAAGTTATAATACTCTCATGATACCCTTTACCACAATACCTTTTTTCCATGTAAGCTATAGGAAATCATGTACGCTATAAGTCACAGATCTGATAGTTTTTCAGATCAGCGAAAAGGGGGAAACAAATATTATTTGCTTTGCATTTAGTACAAGAAAAGTATATGGCACCTACGGTTTTAGCAAAACGAAAGAAAATTCATCACTAACGTAATAAAAATTATCCACTTTTGGGTGATCTTATAGAGGGGGGAGGGGTGCATGTAGCACTCGACTTAGTGATAAATTTCCTAAAATATAAACCCGAAAGGTAAAATAGTAGCAATTAATCCACGGGATCAAAGTGCGAGTCAAACCGTTATGCTAAATCTGTTTGTCCTAAATATAGATTTGCAGAGCCTATTATGAGCTACCTTCAGCCGAAGATGTTTTGTAAATACAGGCCTTGGTGTATAGAGCAGCTTGTTAATTGCGTATACATTAAGCAACATTAAAATAACTGAGTGATGGTTATTTGTAATAAAATTGTCCACATTATACTCGGTTCCGAGTCACTAATTCAGTGTAATGCCCTTTTTATTTTACAGATTCTTCTAAGTAAATAAATGGATATGCTTTTATATGGCTTTATCGGACTTGAAATGTATAACGCTGCTGTAGCCATGTGACTGGATGCTTGATGAGACAGCCACTGGTGACAATGGAACACTCGACAAGCTGCTTTCATTAGAGAAAGTTTGGTTTCTAAAATGGATGGGGAGGAAGGAGTTTCTCAAAAGACTGATGACGTGCACTCGGAACACAACGGTTCGGTGGAGAACGACAAGAGGAAGGAGGTCAAAAGCACATGTTTAAAAATCGAGGGGCAAGACGGTTATGTTTTCAAATCCTACAGCATGTCACCTCACCAAAGTCTACTGGCAAAAAAGTCCTTAATGCCCTCCACCCAAAAGGGGACATACAATAACACATCTCAGGTTGACACACATTTTGAGAATGGTCTAGATGCAGAAACTAGCTCTAAGCAGGACTGTCCACCTTCTCCAGCCATTTCAGATGATACAAGTCAGACTACTGAACTAGAAAATGACAATTCAATAAGTGACACAACTGTACAAATCAAAGAGGAACAAATAGAAACAGGTGAAAGTTCTCAGGAGGACGATAAGTTATTCTTTGATGGGGCTGTAGGCCCCTTTGTCACTAAAAGTAATGATGAGGATTACGATAACCTACTGAGTGGCTACACAAGTACTCTGTATGACGTTGCAATGGATGCAGTCACACAAAGCCTTTTGACGTCTATTAGAAACCCTCTAAATCCAAGAAAAAAATCTCCAGCATGGAATCATTTTTTCATATCTCCTCGCGATAGTACCAAAGCTATCTGTATGTATTGTATGAAAGAGTTCAGTCGAGGTAAAAATGAGAAAGACCTCAGCACTAGTTGTTTAATGAGGCACGTGAGAAGAGCTCACCCAACTGTTCTTTTACAAGATAGTGACTTGCCAAATACTTCATCTAATTCTGCCTCATGTCTAATACCTCCTGTCAAATCAGCAAATATTGATCTGGCAGCTAATATTGTGTCCCACTCAAACAGTCACACTTCACCGTCCACCTCAACAGCAGAAAATGCAGATGTAGCATCCAAAGAGGCAGCTCAAAAAGCTAAGCCAAATATGGAGCAGAGTGCCAAGTCGGACTCTGGTGCAGCCCCGTCCCCTCGTTTCAACAACCACCACACTGAGGATGCCATGGACATCGGGACAGACAGTTCGGTATCTACCCCCAAGAATGGCAATTCGCGAAGACGATCAGCCGTGTGGAAACACTTCTATTTGTCTCCTGCTGACAGCTCCAAAGCAGTGTGCATTCATTGTATGAATGAGTTTAGTAGGGGTAAAAATGGGAAAGACTTGGGGACAAGTTGTCTAATTCGCCACATGTGGCGAGCCCACAGAGAGATCGTCATTGAAGAAAATGGACAAGGTTCAACAATTCCTCCACCATACACAACACCGACACTGTTAACCCATTCACAGATGCAGGACCCTGTTGAGATTAAAAAAGAACCCACTGGTAACCCTTCGTCCCCAGAAACCATGTCAGATGAAATGCCCTCTGATGATAATATAAAATATGAAAAAATGGATTTAAAAGAGGAGGAATTGCATGATGTCTCATATGAACAGGAGTCTTCACTGAACTCATCTTTTGGTTTAAAAAGTGAAAGAACACTGCGGTCATCCTCACCAGAAGATTCTGCTGAACTTTCAAGCCTAGCTCAGGAGTCGGGCTCAATTTTTCAACAAAACAAAAAAATCATGAAAAGGGTGAAATCCGAAGTATGGCACCATTTCATTGTCTCCCCAGTCGATCAACTTAAGGCCTTGTGTCGGTACTGTCCATGTGTCATAAGTCGTGGCAAGCGTGGAGACTTTGGCACAAGCTGTTTGATGCGCCATCTAATGAGACGGCATCCTGATGTTCTCAAGAACCAAAAAAATACAAGTGACAAAGTGACCCTACCTCAGTCACTCCATAGAACCCTCACCGCAGAGGACGAGATGTTATCCAACGCAACCGACGGCCCAGTTAGTGAGAAGAAACCGCACATGCAGCCGATTTTTAGCAAAAAGACTTCAAAGCTGTGGAATCATTTTTCTCTTTCTTCTGCTGACCCAACAAAGGTGGTCTGTTTGCACTGTAACCGCACAATAAGCAGGGGGAAAAAGACGACAAACCTGGGCACTAGTTGTTTGTTTAGGCATATGCAGAGGTTTCATGGACATGTGCTTGAAAATAACAGTAATATCTCAGGTCATGCAGAGTCTTCTGAAGTTCAAGTAAAGCAAAACCTCATGGACACGTCTACGTATGTAGAGAGTAGTGAGAAATTTGATGACTGTCACCCAGTTGCCAAAAAAATCACCAAGCTGGTTGCTGAAATGCTTGCACTGGATCTTCAGCCATCGGCTGTGGTAGAAAACATGGGTCTCAACCGGTTACTGGAATACCTCCAACCACAGTACGTTCTTCCTTCTTCGTCATACTTTACCAGCACTGCCATACCAGAAATGTACGAAAGTGTGAAAGATGTTGTTCTGATGCACCTCAAAGAGGCAGAGGGTGGAATCATTCATTTTACGACAAGCATATGGGTAAGCAGCCAAACACGGGAATACCTGACTCTCACAGCCCACTGGGTGACGTTCGAGTCACGTGTCCGACCACAGGGGCAGGATTTCCACTGCTCGGCTCTGCTCGGCGTTTCTCCAATCGACTGTGATTATAACATGATTAGCATCCAGAAGCAACTTGAGTACCTTTGGGACACTTGGATCGTTTCCTCAGGCCTAAAGCTTGGATTTACAGTCACTGATAATCAAGCCATTGGGAATGTCTTGGAGGACAATGCTCACACCCTCATGAACTGTTTTGGGCACAACATAGATCTTATTGTTAACGAAGCTATAAAGAGCCAGAGGATGGTACAGAGCTTGTTAAGCATCGCACGGAAAATATGCGAGCGCGTGCATCGCTCGGCAAAGGCAAAGGAAAAGCTGGTGGAACTTCAAAAAGCCTATAACTTGCCTGAAAATCAGCTAATCCAGGATGTTCCCTCCAAGTGGAAGACTTCATATTTCATGCTTGAAAGGTTAGTTGAGCAAAAAAAAGCCATTGACGAAATGTCTTTAGAGTGCAATTTCAGGGAGCTTATAAGCTGTGACCAGTGGGAGGTGATGCAGTCAGTTTGCAATGCTCTAAAACCTTTTGAGGTTGCCTGCAGGGAAATGAGCAATCGAACAGCCACGCTTGGCCAGGTCATACCCCTTGTTCATATTCTCAACCGCAAAATAGACATGCTTTTTGATGAGACTATGGGTATCGACAACATGCTAAAATCTCTAAAAGAGGCCATGGTGACCAGAATGTCTCCCACACTTCATGATCCACGTTATACCTGGGCAACCATGCTGGACCCTAGGTACAAGACCTCCTTGTTCACTGAAGAGGAAGCAGAAAAATGCAAAAATGAGCTCATACGAGAAGTTCAGAGGGTATCCATGTCCGACTCTGCAGAAATAAAATCGCCACTGTCCAATGGCTGCAGCGAAGACCCAGTTCCATCCAACAGTTCATCCTCAAACAACGACAACCTATGGGCCCTGATGGATGACATAAGGCAAAAGATTAAACAAGATGACAGACCAAAGTCATCTGAGCTTGCTGTTTTGGAGTATTTGGAGGAAGATATACTTGACCAGAGCTGTGATCCTTTAGACTATTGGAATCTTAAGTTGTTGTTATGGCCCGAGCTCGCCAAAGTAGCTGTACGTTATGTGGGTTGCCCACCCAGCATTGTACCAGCAGATACACTGTTCAGCACATCGAGCATGAATTGTGCTCTGAATCAGTCCCGACCATTGCTAGAGAATCTTGAAAGACTCTTATTTTTAAAAGTGAACCTTCCTTTGATATATTTTCAGTACTAAGAGAAATTTGTGTGCGCAAGCCTTTTGTAGATTCCCATGAACTTTGACCAAGGACCAAATCACTTGAGATGGCCCTTTAAAACTCGAAATACTTTACACTGAAATTTAGATTTAGTATATAGACTATGTTAATTTAAATATGTTTTTGTATGCATACTACTGTTCAATGCTTGATAACTGGAGCTAGTCTTCTACCCAGTGAGAAGTCTTTTCAGGGAGCGAGTGTAGGAAAGGGATACATAGATTTAGGGGTTGGTGTGTGTGTGTGTGTGTGTGTTGCTAAAGTTTTTTTTTTTAATGGCCAGATTTTCTTCCTTTTTTCTCCTTGTGCCTTATATAAACTACTTCAGGTCAAAATGCTGTATATATTATTGAAGTGCAACATTTTTTTTTTCTTTTGACTTTAAGGATTATGTAAAATGCAAACAGATGCTGAATACTGTTTTTATATATAAGAAACCGTTACCCAAAAAAGAAATGCTGTGACTGAAAACTGTTTAAAATGTCCTTAATTTAATTATTTCTTTGTAATATTGTGGTTTAAGGTACTGTCCATTTAGAATTAGTTTTATTTTTAAAGTATAAAAAAAACCCAGTAACTTTATGTAATGTTGATGTAATTTCAGGGTGAGCAATCTGTTAATTCATTTCTCAGGCACAATTCTTTTTATTTTTTTATTTTCTTGGAATATTAAATTATGGATCAATGACAGGATGATGTAAATTTTATAAAATGATTTTTAAAAATAATAATTTGCTAAAGAGGCAGACTGAAACCATGCAATTTCTGAGGTTATTTGTTAATAAAATGTTTACCCTTTCTATTTTTTTTTTCTTTTAGCAAACGAAAAAAAGGAAGCAACTGTTAAAGATTTTCTGTTCTCAAACAGGAAAGTGTGTGCGCATTAGTGTTAGTAACAGTTTGTTTCTACTCAGGAAGGAGAAGTGGTAAGCAGCTGACCGAGCCGTTACATAACGCAGGTGGCTCGTGATAGGCAATTAGACATTAGGCCTTCACAAACCAGTTTTTCTTGAGAGTCAAGAATAGGTGCAGTCTCCAAGTAAACAGCCTATGTCTATCCAACAGTTAAGATTAGTTATGGATATATTTTTATAAAAGAAAACATTTTTGGTACCATAACCATGTATTGCCATGTGTGTACGGAATGCTAACGGTAATTTCGGTGCATAATTTCATATACCAAAGCCCCTACCCCC
>JAOTQW010000012.1:2209555-2223171 GCA_026260075.1 Sisor rabdophorus
AACCCAAAGCCCCTCCCCCCCCCCCCCCCACCCCTGCATCTACATGCCCAGTTGTGCACAAGCAACCCAGGTTCGATTGTAGCTCGGGTCTTGTTCTGCTTTCTCTCTCTGTCCCATCAATAAAGACAAAAATGTCAGGCGGCCTGCCTCCCCTGGCTGTCTTTCAGCCACTCTCTATATCTGTCTATTTTCCCCTCCCAACTCTCTCTCTTCCCTTTCCTCTCTTTGTCTTTCCACCCCCCAATTTATCCCTGTTCCATCAATAAAGGCAAAAGATGCCTGAAAATATAACTTACATACATTTTCAATTTTAAGTTATGTTGTGCAGCCTGTTTGGGGTGCTAAAACTTTTAAGCATGAAAAATGTCAATTTAATAAAACAGCCACAAAACTATTTTTATTACAAAAAACTATCTGATAAACCAGCAAATTCTGATCTCCTTAACACGATAATGTGCAGGTTTTCTTTAGCTAGGCCCAGAATGTATTAAGTTCTCCAAAAGCACAAGCTTATTAGTCAATTGAACATGGAGTAGAGGAAACTGAGACATGTTAATGATGAAACGTTCATATCCTTGGATGTAGAGGAGGGGTTTGTGAGAGCTACTCAGTAGCGATACGAGTGTTGTGTTTGCCTCCATCAGGACATGCGAGTACTTTTTTATGAGTGGATTTTTAGGAGTCACATCTTCACTCTTATCATACCTGGAAAAAAAGGAATAAATCTCAACCTTGCTAATACATAATACTAATAATATGTAATATTTTCCTTCTTTGTTACTTACCGCCATTTATTATTTAGCTCTAGGAAGCGTGAGACACCAGTCTGGGCGGCAAGAACATCTATGTGCAAATTTACATCTAAAACAAGTGTACAGATAAACTATATTATCAAAGGTTTGTATTCACCTTGAGCATCTCAAACACACATGATTTTTAACATCTTTCAACTGTACTCTTATTTTGCTATTTGATGAAGCTCCACTCTTCTAGTAAGACTTTCCACTCCAATGTAAAGCTTGAATTTGAGATCTCTCTTCATTCAGCATTAGTATTAGTAAGATCAGACATTAACATCAGATCATCCCAAAAGTGTTCAGTGGTGTTAAGATCAGATTTTGGTGTTAGATTTGCTTTAAGAATACACATACCTGAATTAGCTGGTACTATCGAGTGCAGCTCCTGCATGGCTTTGCCTCCTGGGTAGTTATAATGTGAAACGTATAAAGAAATGCTCGAATAAACACCATTTGCCACCAAATGGATGAATACAGCAACAGACCCAATTTTATACAGCCAGGACTTCTGATAGTTGTTTAAACTAAAAAGAGAAAACATTACAATTTACTAATTATCTGATTAAAAAGCATTGAAAAACGATGGATAATGTCCCATCTTAAACTAAAAGCACAGGGGTTATGGTGTTGGACTACTAGTTTAAAGATCAGGATTTAATTGGTAGTGAAGTTATTTAAGGATTTACCAAGCCACTACTGCCGGACCCCTAAACAAGGCCATTGAAAACGCTTAGCTATATAGCAGAATAAGTCTCTCTGTTTATGAGGGCATCTGCCAAATGCTGCAAATGTAAATGTCTATCCCAGCTGTCATTGAGTGAAAGGCAGGGGGTCACCACAGGACAGATCACAGTCCACCAGTCTAGAGGTTAACCTGTTGGCCTGGTAATTGGAGGATCTGGGGTTGATTCCCAATTGCCACCAAGCCACCACTTTCTGGACCCTTGAGCAAGGCCCTTAATCTTTACTCTGTCAGCTAACCGTTTGTCCCGGCTGTCATTAGGTGAAAAGCAGGGGTCACCCCTAGACAGTTCACAAGTCGGACTAGTAATAATTTGTGGGAGTGGTAGTCTAGTGGTTAAGGTGTAATTCAAAGATTCAGGTCAATTCCCAGTGCCACTGAACAAGGCTCTTAACCTCTAATTGTTCAGTTGTATAAAATAAATAAATTCAAGTCGCTATAGAGGTAATAGTCCATTCATGAGGTCACTTACATAAAAGAACAGCCACGAGCCGCCACTACATTAAAGATAGGGAAAGTGTATATAATGAAGCGCAGTTCCTTGTGTGGCAAAAAAGAGTACAGCAGGATAAAGCCCACAACCGGTATTAGCATCGTGTGCATCCTTCTGTCCAAAAGACCCAATGGGACATAAAGGGTGGTGGCGCCAAGGGCCCGAGGAACAGCTGAGTAGAAGTACCAGAGAAATGGGGAGGTTTATTAAGAGGGGGTGGTTAAGGAAATAGACGTTTTATTCAAGTCCAACCTGTTAAAAAAAGGCCAGAAACTACATAAGGAATAAAATAAGAGAAACCAGAATTAAGAAGGAAGCCAGTCTCTTTTTCACTGACACCAGATTATAAATGTGACTGTTTCACAATTGTACACATTAAAATAGTCATGAAAATATCACAAAATTCGCAGTTCTGAGGGCAGTACAGTTTCACTCACAGCGCCACTCATCAGCTCAATAAAAAAGAGGGGAAAAGAAAAAAAAGCTTTGAATTTATTACAAGAAAATCTACATCAAATAACTTTGATTTGAACAAAAATAGCCCCATGTTACTACAGATTCCTAAATTCATTCATTCATCTATACCTGCTTATTCCTGAATTTGGGGTCAAACAGGTCTGCTGGAGCCTATCTGAGCGCACATGGGGCGAAGGGCAGAGGTACACACTGGACAGATCACCAGTCCATGTCAGGGCCACACACTCACACTCACTCCTATGGGCAATAACCCTTAAAACCTAATGTTTTTGGACTATAGGAGAAAATCAGAGTACGCAAAGGAAACCCACACAAGCGCGGGAAGAACATACAAACGCTGCTCAGAAAGACCCCTTGCCAGGGAATCAAGCCTGGGTCCTTCTTGCTAAAACTACGCCATCACGCTGCCTACAATTTAAGCAAAAGTAAAATAAATTATTTACCAACTTGATCATTTTAAATATTATTTTTTTTAAACTTGAGGATCATCTGTCACTGAGACATTGTGTCTCTAACTTTCACTCCTGTGTGAATCTCATTTAGGGGGGTGTTTTCTGTTTCCCACTTAGCAATAAACTTCCCGACAGATGTGCTTATGTCGCTTTAAACTGTAAAGCTAAATGCTCCTATATATGTGATATGAATGTTGCAGAAGGCTTTATAATCTTTTCTATTCCTCTGTTAGCCATTGTTAACTGATTAATTTGCCCCAGTCATGTGACCATGATAGGAAATTGTTTTAAAAACAATATTGTATTATTTTAGTAAAATTGCCTTTTATTCTGCAATCTTTAAAACCGTGTATTGTGATTTGTACAGATCAACTGGGATTCGTTGCACCACTACTGTGAAAGAGTTTAAAAGATTTCTGCAAAATAAAGGATATTCCCCAGTTAGCACTTTTGTTCAAGATGGTGTTGTACCAGAGAACCTGGCCCTCAGGCCAAAGCAGCTTCCTCCAAAACACAGAGTCAACACAAACCGTGATACCTACAAAAAAAAAAAATATGGTTTCTGCTACACTGAAAATAAAACAAGCAGGGGGGAAAAAATACTTCTACACATTTGAAGCACTTACCCAGGGACAGAACGCCAGCTGGTACAGCGTAACAAAGCAACTTTTTAATTCCGAGTTTTTTGGATAGAAGCGACAACAGTAACATGAGTCCAAACAGAAGGCACAGCTCTGAGCGGAAGACGATGATGACAAAAGCCGAGAGTACAATGAACAGGCCTTGCTGATTGGCCATCCAGGATGTAAATGCTAGTAAAACTGTAAAATAAACATTTTGGCATTATTTACCATTCGTATCCCTAACAACATGCCTAACATAAAATTAATACATAAGCAGTAAGGTTGGCCAATATAAGGAAAAAAAATATTCTGTGAGATTATATTGGCAAACACATGCGATTAACAAATGCATGCATACACACCGATGGGTAGGGCGAACACGTTTGGAAGAGTCCTTGTGCTGTAAAACATCAGATGAAACTGGGATGTGCACATGAGACAGAAGAGGCCAGACACCATAGGACCAAAGTGTCTTCGCACCTGTTTCTGCATGTGCCATAAAGCCAGGCAGACACACATCCCCAGAATACCACGCACTGTGAACGACACAAGATAAATGCAAAACAGCAGTGTTAAAGAAAAAACACACACTAAGTCCTATAGGTGAGTCACACATACCGATAATCTGTGTGTAAAACTTTGGCGCATCGAGGTGGGATAGTACACCGGCTATAGGTGTGCTGAGCGCAGATATAAACAACGGTCCAAGAAAGGTGCGAGGAACCACACCAGGAAATTCATGATGATCGTACTTTAGAGAAAGAACATGTAGAGTAAGGGAAACATTTATTTCACTCCCAACTGATTTTGTACATCTGACAGATGTTTAGTGTATTATTTGAGAGAGAATAACAAAAAAAATCAATCATACATTCATCTTCTATAACAGCTTATTCCCTAATTCAGGGTCACGGGGGTCTGCTAGAGACAGGTCGCCAGTCCATCGCAGGGCCACACACACTTACTACTATGGGCAATTTAGAATCACCAATCAACCTAATGCACATGTTTTTGGACTGTGGGACGAAACCGGAATAACTGGATAAAACTCTTGCAAGCGCGCGAACCTGCTTGTTGTGAGGCGACCGTGCTAAACACTACGCCACCGCATTTTCATTTCTGTAATTGGTAAACAGAGAACTGTAGGTTCTTACCTTTTCCAAATCCAGTCTGTAATACAGAATGTCATGAATGGCTTGCAAATTGAAACTCTCTTCGACTTTAGTGTAAGGACACGCCAGTAAATGTACAGAAATCACGAATAGTAATAAAATAAACTGAGGGAGCTGAGGAACACTTCGCTTCCGCGTCATGCTGAAAGAGCAGCTAGGACTGCGCATGAGCACTACAAAGCCTGCTTGTTTAAGGCTGGCAAAAATTTGTTTTCCAGACGTAAAAGGCTCAAAAAAATAGAATTAAATTCTAGAATTAAAAATTAAAGGTTACAAAATAATACATTTAAAAATATAAAAAATAAATAAAAATAATTACATGTTTAATTATAGAGATTATTAAGAAAGTTTTATTTCCTTAAAATAATCTGATTGGGATTTGTAGTATTTATAAATGTTATAGACCGTTATATAAGGGGCGGCACGATCGGCTCACAACAAGAAGGTCCTGAGTCCCTGGCACAGGGTCTTTCTGTGCGGAGTTTGCATGTTCTCCTCGTGCTTGCGTGGGTTTCCTCCGGGTACTTGCCCCCCCCCACACACACACACAGTCCGAAAACATGTACATTAGCTTGATTGGTGACTCTAAATTGCCCATAGGGGGGAATGTGAGTGTGTGTGTGGTTGTTCGTCTGCATGTGGCCCTGTGATGGACTGACAAACTCCGCACATTCGAGTACTGGAATCGAACCCGGGACCTTGTTGTGAGCCGACCGTTCTAACCTGTTAACATTTATTTATTCATCTTCTATACCCGCCTATTCCCGAACTTCGTGGTCACGGGGATCTGCTGGAGCCTATCCCAGCCCACATAGGGCGAAAGGCAGGGGGTCGCCAGTCCATCGCGGGGCCATAACATATAATATATTTAAGATAATAATAATATTCAACAAATCACATTAATTGCTATTAATTTATAAATGTTTATTTTATAACTATTAATTGTAACTTTTTTAAATGTTTTTTTTTTTACTTGCGTACAATAAATCCTCATGAATATTAAATAATCCCTACGTTTCGCGCACGGTTTAAAATACAGGCCCCGCGCGTGGCGGCGTCCCATTGGCTAGAACTTTGACTGATCAGGACATCGATCCAATCAAATGAAGCCACAATGGTAACACGGGCTCTATCCCGGAAGTAGATCAGCGCTGGGAGCCGGCGGCGGCATGAGTGTTGTAAAGCTTTGCATATCCGTCAGTGTGAATACAGAGTAAAATCTGTTAACGGAAACTATTTTCTGATGATGAAAGCTTATTGTGAAATATGAGTTGATGCGTTGCTTGTTTTTCTTTATTTGTAATAACTTTTTTTATCATGATTTTTGGAGTTTGGTAGTCAGCCAGCATCTGTAAACATGCCTCTAAGTGACACGGTCAGTCTGTGCTCTTGTCTTATTTTACTTTTATCCTGTGCATATGGCGATGCAAAGGATGTGGAGACGCTGTGTTCCACCTGCAAACAGATAACTGATAATTTCTATAAGGTAGGTTGGTATATTAGACAAGCAGGGAGTGACGGTATAGTTTTAATGGTCACTTTAATAACAGTAACGCTGTTTCCGGTGGCTTTTTATGAAGGGATTTGAAAAAACGGCAAGAAAAAATTTTGGTGGTGGAAATACAGCATGGGAGGAAAGAAAGCTGTCAAAGTATGAGACTAGGTGAGGGGAACTTAAATACAAATTAAATAAAAGCCCTATTAGTGGTGTGTGTGTGTGTGTTGTGAGACATCCTTGAGTGATGACAATAATGTCTTTTGTGTGTTTCCAGTGAGATTCGGCTGGTGGAGATTCTAGAAGGTGTGTGTGAGAGCAGCAGCTTTGAGTGTAACCACATGGTAGAAGAACATGAGGAGCATTTTGAGACTTGGTGGTTTAAGAGGTCAGGGCAAACACTTCATCTCCAGCAATTTATTTACTTTGGCCCCTTACAGCAAGAAGGTCCCAGGTTTGATTCCCAGGCAGGGGTCTATCTGTATGGACTTTTCATATTATCACAGCACTTGTCAGGGTTTACTCTGAGGTCTCCGGTTTACTTCTATAGTGCAAAAACATGTACATTAGGTCGATCGGTAATTCTAAATTGCCCATAGGATTAACTGTATTTGTACGTCGCTCTGGATAAGAGCGTCTGCTAAATGCTGTAAATGTAACTGTGTGTATATGTGGCCCTGTAATGGATTGGCAACCTGTCCAGGATACTCCTCTTGCCTTTCACCCCTCAGAGAGCTGGGATAGGCTTCAACAGACCCCTGTGACACCAATTAAGGAATAAGCAGGTGAAATGAATGTAAACTTCCTATATTTCTCGCTTTCAGGAAAACAAAGCATCCTGATCTGCACAAATGGTTTTGTATTGAAACCATCAAAGTGTGCTGCCTGAAAGGATTATTTGGACCTGACTGTAACTGTAAGTCAAATACAGTGGCTCCTGCTTTAATTTGTGGTATGTATTAAGGGTTGTTTCTTTGTGTTCATACAGCCTGTGTAGGAGGATCTGAAAGACCTTGCCACGGAAACGGTAGATGTGATGGCGATGGGACGAGAGGTGGAAACGGCAAGTGCACATGTGACCATGGCTATAAAGGAGAATTTTGTCTCGACTGTGCTGAGAGATATTATAGTGAGGAGAGGAATGAAACTTTCTCCTTGTGCAAAGGTAAGCTGCACAAGTCATCATTAAGGCATATTAATGTACACTTTTTAACAGTATCTTCACTTTTAAATCAACCTACTATGATTAAAGAACAAATGGTTGATTATTTAAAAGTAGAAGTAGGAATCTGTCATTGCTAATGGGACAGACTAAACTGTTTATTAACTTTCGACCTGGTCTGTATGTGTGGGTAGATTAATTTTTTCTCCTCTGTGTCTGTGTCTATTAAACCAGTTCAGGATATTTGGCATCCTTTTTAGAATTTAAAATCAGTTTTATTCTTTTAAGAATTGATTCAGGTATCATTCATTTGTGATAAATCCATTTATTTATTTTTATAGATTTTTGTATTTATATATAAATAACACTGAATCAAGTTTAGCTTGTAATACTGAGACTGTAACTGTGTTTGCAGAGTGTCACTTATCTTGCACGACCTGCACTGGACCCACTAATAAAGATTGCAGTGACTGCCAGGATGGCTGGGAGAAAGATGAAGAAGCCTGCATTGGTAAGAAACTGTTCCTTCCTATTGTTAATACAGTTTATCCTTAATTTACTTGCATTGTGACAACATATTGTAGCATCTTTTGATGAGAATGTAGATATGAAAATGCATTTCGAAGTCATCTCCTCTCTTACTTTTCCTATGTCCTTGCAGATATTGATGAGTGCTCCAAAGACCCTCCTCCATGCAAAGACAAAGAATACTGTTTGAATACGGATGGATCATATTCCTGCAATGGTTAGTTGATGTTTCTGCCCAACAGACATCAAAACAGGTCTTTGTTTTATTTTGGTCATGGTGGCACTTGAACCCAGGTCTTTCAGGTCTCCTGTTTAACAACTTAGTGCCCTAACTATTTCAGCCAACCTTAAGCCATGAGTTTTATCTGTGGTGCTTTACCAGTTACACCAGTGGATTTCTCAAGTCCTTAGGATTTCTCAGAAGTTTCTCTGCTGAAGTGTTTATAAAAATGTCTAGTGCACATACTGAGAAAAGTGTGTTATTGCAGTTACTAAATATAAATAAAACAATCTAAAAAAATGCAGAAGAGCTGCTGGTAGGGACTTTTATCTCTTGTAAGTCATTTAAAGAATAAAAAAAATAGAGACCCTTTTGCTTCACAAAAAAAGTTTTCTTGTTGATTATTCATTCATTCATTCTCTTACCCATTTATTCCCTAGTTCGGGGTCACGGGGGTCTGCTGGAGCTTATTCCAGCACACATAGGGGAAAGACAGGGTGCACCCTGGGCAGGTCACCAGTCCATTGTAGGGCCACAAACACTCTTATGAGCAATTTAGGATCAACAATCAACTTAATGTACATGTTTTTGGACTGTGGATGGAAACTAAACTAGAGTACCCAGAGGAAAACCACCAGACAGAGAGAAACTGAAATCGAATCCACGACCTTCTTGTTGTAAGGCGAACGTTCTAACCACTACACCACCTCGCCTCCCCTCTTGTTGATAAATTAAGCATTAATAATGATAATAGTATAATGATTATAATGGTTTTAAAATCTTTGTGTTGATCCCATAGAAGTATGTGTGTGGTTGTTTGTCTGTGTGGCCTTGTGATGGACTGGCGAGCTTTCCAGGGCGTACCCTTGCCTTTTGTCCTATGTTAGGAGTTAGAAAATAAGCTGATATAGAAGATGAATGAGGGGAAAAAACATTCTTTTTACTGTCAATTAATATGTTGTTGTTAACAATAAGATTCATTTGCATAGAGTTTTATACTCACTGTCCTCTTGGTTGTCTTCTACTCCTCAGTGTGTGACAGCAGATGTTCAGGATGTAAGGGACCAGGACCTGGGAACTGCCTGACCTGTGCTGAAGGCTACAAGAACGAAGAAGGAACCTGCACAGGTTCACCTGCAGCTCTGGCTTTAACCATTTCAGTGTGTCTTTTGTGCTTTATATGTTTGAACACTTCCTTTTTTTCTCTCTCTCTCTCTCCCAGACGTGGACGAGTGCAAGTTGCCAGAAGCAGTGTGTACAGAGGAAAACCAGGAGTGTGTCAATACTAACGGCAGCTATAAGTGTCAATGCACAAGAGGCTTCGAGTATTATGATGGAGTTTGTGTTCAGCAAGCTGAATCGGGTATATTTATTTAAACCATGTCATTATATCTTGACTATGTGAAAAAAAGTGTTGGGCTACCCAGGTTTTCAAACATCATGTCCTAATGAGGCTTAGGGGCTGTGATAGCTTTTTTGAATTCAACTATTAGGGGTCTCCCACGAGACAAGATTTGTAGTATTCAAGAAATACTTAATCTTTTATTCAACTTAAAACCATAAAATGTATTTTGAAACCCACTTTTATTTTATGAAATTAAACTTGAATTTCAATGGATTATATCCTGTAATTAGCACCTTTTTGCCCTGTGGCATTTATATTAGCTTATGTTCGGATGTCAATAGCACCACAGCTGTTGATCTCCGGTTTAAAAAAAAAAATAAATCACATGCATTTTACCCAGCTTAGCAAACAAGTGTCTGCTATAGTAATTCAGATCATTTTTTACAATGTTTCTATATTGTCTTTGTCATCTTATCATTTTGTTGCCATTTTCAAAATAGTGACACACAAACAATGTATAGGTGGGGTGAGGGGTATCTTTTATTCCTCACAATCTCACCGGACCAGTCAGAGATCTCGTGAGATACACTGGATCTTAGCACACCCCTACTAATAATGCGTTGTTGTAAATTATTTACCAGAATAGCAGCACAAGGGTTGAAATCAGAAAAATACAGTATGTATAAATCTTCTGTTTTATAAAATAATTTAAAAGAAAAAGAAATTACATATAGTTTTATCAAATTAATTGTATACAATCATTATTAGTTTAGCTTGCAACTAAACTGTTGAAATAGGAAAGTTAGCACAATGTTGTCGTTGTTATTATTATTATTATCACATCACAATTTGCTTTTCCTGCTTCCCCAGATGACAGTCAGGAAGGACCTGCAGAGGAAAGTGAGGACTCCAGGTCAAAAAACATTTTAACGGAACACCAAGACTTGTGATCAGTTCTGGAGTTTTCTAGACAGCCACTAGGGGTCAGTAAAATGGCACTGAACGTATTTTGGCTACAAAATATTATTTACTGTACTTATTTGACAAACTGCACTTACGTGGACAACCTGTCAATCCATTGCAAAACAGAATGATGGCAAACCCAAGCACGCTGCTGCTTGAATTAAAAAAAAAAAGCTGTCACTGGTTTTTTAAATATTGTTTTTCCTTCCTTCCATTATTCGTGAAGTAAAATAAAGTTATGCCACTCCGCTTCTTGCGTTTAATTTTTTGTGTTTGGACACAAATGAGAATAGAAAATAATGTAAAATTATGGAAAGGTTATGGAAATATGGTAAATATATTTACAAACAATATTTTTTTCCCTTCCCTTGAAACCGTTTCTTAATTATTAGATAAACATTACTGACGAAATGGGCGGCACAATGGTATAGTGGTTAGCACGGTCTCCTTAAAGTCAGGTAAGGGGGTCTGGGGTGCAGTCGGCATTCCAGTTCATCCCAAACATGTTCAATGGGGTTCAGATTATTTTAATAATCCACTCTAATACTAACACGGCATGTTCTAATAGAGCTTAGGTGCTTTGGTTGTCTAGATTTGTTCAGGGGATTAGTTGCAGTTTAAACCAAATATGGATTTGATGGTCAGGTGACCAAAATAGTAATATATGTATAATGTAATATATTGTATGTTTTTTGATCCTTTTAGTGTTGAGATTTTTAGCCACTTGGTGGCAGCGTAAAACCATCTTTTTGACCATTTGGTTTTGTTTCAGGTGGGTTGGAGGGCCTTTTTTTTTTTTTTTTTTTTTTTTATATAAACATTTAGATTCGAATATTTTTTTTAAATCGCCTTATGGCTTAAGATCAATTACACACAATTGTACACTGCAACTCCTATTCTTATTTAAGTTTTTTTTAAACCTTTTTTAAATAACTCTTGGTTTACGGGATGTCTGTGATGAGAAAATCTTGCTCAGGCATGCATTAAAACCCGCACCTTCTATTGTGTGCTTGTAATCCCCTCTTATTTCCCCCCATCCGCCTGCCCACCCTAGTGAAAAAAGTATGTTAAGTATACTTGCAGCCAGATTTATGGTCAGTATACTTTATATACTCTATAGTATACTGCTATTTTGGAACTTCTATTTTTGTGCTTAGTATTTTTTTGTTAAATAAATTGTAGTAAAGCAGAACTTTAAGTGTATTTATTAGACATAAATGCCTGCATAAATAATCTTATTCTTAAGTAGTAATATTGAAGTTTATTACAACCTCAGATTACTTGATATTGGAGTTAATATTTTATGTTTGGCGGCACGGTGGCATAGTGGTTAGCATGGTCACCTCACAGCAGGAAGGTCTGTGGGAAGTTTGCTTGTTCTCCCAGCACTTGTGTGGGTTTCCTTTAAAAATATGCATTAGGTGAAATGGTGATTCTAAATTGCCCTTAAGTGTGGTTGTGTGGTTGTTCGCTTATGTGTGACCCTCTAATGGACTGACGACCTGTCCAGGGTGTACCACTGCCTTTTTCCTATGTGCGCTGTGATAGGCTCCCGCAGAACCCCATGACTTTTTTCCCCTGTGTAAAAGATGAATAAATGGATTTTATGTGTCATAGACATGAACCAGTGGTAGGCTTGCTGGTGGTGGTACTCAAATGTTATGGAATCTGTGAGATAATGTCCATTGCAGAGCCACACAAAGATGAACAACCACACACATTCACATTTACTCCTATGGGCACTTTAGAATCACCAAGCAACCTAATGTAGATGTTTTCTGTCTGTTGGAGAAAACCAGAGTACCCAAGCAAGCACGGGGAAAACATGCAAACTCAGCAGAGAAAGGGATTCAAACCCAGGCCTTCTTGTTGTGAGACGGCCATGCTAACCACTACGCCAACCCGCCGCCCCAATGTAAATTAAAAAAAATATATTTACTTATTATTGTTAAACACAGCATAGAAAAGTCCCTTGCCCAAGAATCAAACCTGAGGCAACAGTGCTAACCACTAAGCCACTGTGCCGCCATCAGTGTAACTCTGTAAACAACAATCTGACACAGAACTAGCAGAAACATGAAATAATTTGCTGCAGCAATATTGCACTAGATAGCAGAGACATATGGTGACGAAGCACAACAATGTTCTACTTGAAAAAAAAAAAAGGTAAAGTTATGAAAACTGATCATGTTAGGAACATAACATTTATTAACTGTATGATAAAACTGTTGTGGAAACTTTCTCCTTATCTAAATACAGTGGTTAGCACTGTTGCCTCACAGCAAGAAGGTCCTGGGGTTTGGTTCCCGGATAGGACCTTTCTGTGAGGCATTTGCATGTTCTCTCAGTGCTCTTACAGGTTTATTTCAAAGACTCCGGTTTTCTCACACAGTTCAAAAAACGTTTGATAACAAGGGAGAAATACGAGTGTGAAGTTGCCATGAATATTGCGTTGGTGCTGGTATGGAGTTAAACAATACTAGATAAATAAATATGTAATTTGTTTTGAAACTGAAGAAAGTTTCTCTCCTGACCTGAACTTTTGGAGAAATCAGTGTTAACAAAACAATCTTACTCTCTCCCGCTGTCTATTACACATACAGGATAGGAAGCAGCTGTAGCATGTGCTTTCGATTAGACCCTCTTTTCTGAGGCGAACCTCTGATCCGTGCTTTTCAGATGTGGTTGCCCTACTTCCTACACACAGCTGGAGCTCCAGCCACCATCAATAAGATGAACAAATTTTGCCCACACTGCATAGCTAAGCTAAGACGTTTGGCCCCTTAAAAAACCTGAGAAAGGCAGTAGAAGAGAAGGGAGTAACAGAGGGTTCAAAGCGGTATCAGACACACTGGGCTCGTTGGGAGAAAAATGACCTGCAGCACAGATAACAGCATAAATGAGCAACAGGTACAGGTGTTTCGATTGAAGAAGAAAGTTAGTGTGTTCATGTTTCATGCCCAGCCAGCCTTACCAAATTTCTTTTTATTCTTTGCCAGTTTAAAGCCAGAGAAATTTTTTTCATGGTTTTGTTCTTCAAAACAAGTTTTTCTTAAATCAAGCGGCAAGGGGGTACACCCTGGACAGGTCGACAGTCCATCGCAGGGCCACAGACACACAACCACACACACTCACACATTCACTCCT
>JAOTQW010000012.1:2254067-2264776 GCA_026260075.1 Sisor rabdophorus
TATAAATATAAATATATATATATATATAAATATATATATATATATGTTATATATATATATATGTTATATATATATATATATATATTTCAAGATCCACTTTCCTGCACAGTCTACATTTTATAGATTTGCAATGCAAATTAAAAAAAACAAAACAAATGCATAGTCTGTCAAGTATGTTTTGCACTTATCTTTTCTATACACTGTATAAACAATAATATGAAATGATTGCATATATTATGCATGAACAAGCCATAAATCAAGCCTTGCGGTATGCAATATTCATTTGTCATATCATGACTGTCTTCGCCAGGGGCACAGCAAAGTAAAAATTTCAAGCCAACTCCTGTTCCTTCACTCTGTAATTACAGTTTTGACCCTGTTATCATATCTAAAGAGGGACTTGTCATTGCTTTTCTCTGAATGTTTATCAACAATAATTTCAAGACACAGAACATTTTTCTTTATACACTGTAATGTAGCAACTACAAGCTAGACATTTCACATGACTAATTTCTGCAGTCGTATGCCATTTTTAAGAGATCCGCAAAGGCGATAGAGATCGGAGGCAGGTGCACCATGTGTGCCTTATGGTGAAATGTAGAGAATCTTGCAAGGATACAAAAAAAACTATACTTTAATACCCTGCTATAAACTGTATATTCCTCACACTATGTTATATTTTGCACTCCGCACTGTATCCAACACTTTATTTCACATTAAAACTTTTATCTACACTCTAAAATGCTATATTCTATATTATATTCTATACTCTACACTATTATTTTCATCAGAAGCAGGCATTGCATTTGGTAGCCGGGCCTTCAGTAGGGTCTTACTCAACTGATACGCCTCTTAATACCACCACTACCATGTAGCAATTATAAACTATCAATACTATACAAAAACACAATATATCAAAGAGTAGAATTACAGAAACCTTATTAAAGAATACTCCAAACCTCTACACTGCAACCACAATTGGGCCATGTACATCATCTGTAGCACTTTTCATTTGAACCATCAAAATTCATCTAATAACGACACAAAAACATTAAACATTTATTCATCTTCTAACCTATTATTCTCTAATTTGGGGTCACAGGGACCTAATGGAGCCTATCCCAGCGCAAACAGGGTGAAAGGCAGGGGTATACCCTGGACAGGTCGCCAGTCAATCGCAATGCTACACATAGAAGAACAACCACACACTCTTACTATGAGCAATTTGCAAACATCAATCAACCTTTTATACATGTTTTTCAATTGTGGGAGGAAATCACAGTATTTGGAGAAAACCAAAACAAGCTCGGAAAAAACATGCAAACTCTGCACAGAAAGACTCCTTGCTGGGACGTTCTTGCTGTGAGGTGCCTAACCAATAAGCCACCGAGCAGCCACTAAAATGTAAAATATTAATAAAATATACCATACATTTAAAAGCTGTAAGCTAGTGTTAACATCTGTCATCACTGGTCTAAAAGCTGTTTTTCAAGGGCTGGACAAGCTAGTTATCTTCAGGCTTAACCAATTTTTTGAAAATACGCCTGGATTTTTGAGTATGTCCAAGACCAAGTCTACTCTCTATACATAATCTTTACTTTTTTCTACACTCTACACTATTATCTACTCTACTCAACAGCATTCTACAATTTACACTGTACTCTTTACTCTATTCTACACTCCACACTATTATCTGTACACTACACTGTATTCAACACTATTATCTACAGTATTATCTACTATGGAGTAATGATAGTAGAAATTGTTGATGGATTTTTTAAATGTTTTTATGTTATGGAAAATTATCTTAATGAAATGCATATCAGTGTCCACATTCAGCAAAGAAGCTGACACAATCACACCCACATTTACATATGTGTCATTGGCCATCACTAGCTTGTTATTAAGATTTTCCTTGACATGTTACACACTGTTTGTTGTGTTTTGACAGGATGCCTGGCAACAAGAGTAAGCTAAGTCTGTGGTGCATTGTCGGCGCTTTGTGACCGGACTCGGCACTCTCCCTTTCACATCTATTCATTGGCTTTTTATTTTTTTCAGCATTCACACACACACACACACACACAGTGCTTCTGTAGGTAAGAACAATAAGCTCCTTCTCTGAGAAGCCAGGTGAGCTGGCTGTGGAAATGATGATGAAACGAAGCAAGGGAACTAAAGCCATAGCAAGAAGGAACTTGAAGTCAGAGCAGACTGACTCACAAAAACAGCAAGTAATATCAATGTTATAATGGTTTCCTGGCTTGCCATACCACCATCCATTTCCACTATTTACTAGATTGATGGCTGTTAGTTAAAGCTTGTTTCTGATTGGTGCTGGAAAAATAAAGTAGCAGTAGAGGCAGTACACCTTTATAAATAGATAAATTAAAAACAAATTATTAATTCATTCATCCTCTATACAAATTATTGAATTCTCCAATTCAGGGGAGGTCTGCTAAAGCCTATTTCAGCTCTTAGGAGGGTAAAAGCGGTACGAGGGGTACACTCTGCACAAAACTTAAGTCCATCACAGGGCCACACACAAACTCGCTCTTACTAATATGGGCAATTTAAAATTACCAATCAACCAAATGTATATGTTTTTGGACTGTGTGAGGAAACTGGAGAACCTGGAATAAACCCATACTATTTATTAAAGTTTTCGTTTATTTCTGATTTGATGGTAGTACTAGTACTTCTCTCTCATTAACCTAACATGCATGTTTTTGACCAGTGGATGGACGCCGAAAAACCCAGAGTAAACCCACGCAAGTGCGGATTAACATGCAAACTCCACACTGCTGTTATCTTCTTGCTGTGAGAGAACTGTGCTCCCACCATATATTTAATATCTGGTAAAAAAACAACATAAATATTATCTTCAGTATCTGGATTTTCTCTGTCCTTTTTTTAACACTGATAAAGTCTCTATCTGCCCTCTATGTGCCACCCACATCTCAGTCTGTGCACTATGGAGGTATTTGGCACTCTCCTTGTTGTCTGTCAGCCTGTCAGTGTCATATTAGAACCAAGTGGCACGGAGCGCCAGCTGTGCCAGCTGAGACTTTCAATTTTGATTTCAGTTATCGTTAAACACAAGCTAGCACAGATTTCATGCTTTGTTTTTAAGTTCTAATTCATAACATACGAAAATCTTCTGAAATGACTGAGGTTCTGTAAGAGAAACCTGAGGCAAATTTAAAATGCAAAATCATTCTCTGCTTTAACAGAAGGCCAGATTAAGTTAACATGCCTATTTACATTTCAAAAGCCTGGGGGAGGGCGAGAGCTCTGAAGCCATACAGTTTAACTCAGATGCAATTTGGAAACAGATGTCATCACTATGATAGGGCCCACCGGTGCTAAACTAAATTGCATTGAAGAAGACATTGCGGCTGTTTATTTGATGATGGTTACAGTGGCATGGTAAGGAAGCTAATTGAAAAATCAGTACATGTGCAATCTGTCCCAAAGGTAGAAGACACATAACTGGCGGGTGATATTGGTGACCAGAAAGCATAAATGGATGCATTCCACAATTCGTTAGATAGATTGGATAGGCTTGATTTTCTTCAGCGTGTGTCCATGTTTGATAAAGAAAGCTTTGTTTATACTAAGCTAAGAAGCTATGATTTGGAGTGTAAATTGGTGGCCAAGCCATCTTTTAAGCAGTGTGTGCATCTGTCCATGCAATTAATTGCGTACACGGACTGTGTAGCTTGTTTTGGTGTGCAGCAGGGAGCTCTCTGATGGGCTTTCTGCACCCTTAGGGTTGTTACTCAGCAGACATGGACACATTGACTTGTTTCCTCCATGCTACCGACACAGTGAGGTTCCCAACCTGGCAGCATTAAAGCTAAAGGCATTTAGTGGCATTTCCCTTCCAAATGCTGGAGCAGATGTCAGATATAATTCTGGCCTTTGAGACAATTTTGTTGACCTCTTTCCACGGGATTTGGGATTTCCAGTCGTTGTCCTTTCTACATTCATGCCTGGACTTTGCACCAGGCATAGTTAAGGATCTGGGTATGTCTCTAAATTGCCCACTAATGCGCCACACTAGGATGCAGACAAGTATCTGTGCCCAGCTGTTCAGGACCAGTTGTTAATCTGCTTTGGTGCATTTATTAAAGAGCTTTCAGCCACCAAAGACATGATCAGCAGGTGGGTGGTTAAAACCATCATTCTACCCATGCAAAAAAAAAAAATCGACTCGAATCCAGGACCTTCTTGCAGCAATAATAGTATATATTCATAATTATGAATTCATTTATTCATCTTTTATACCCACTTATTTCTTTCTCGGGGTCACAGGGGCCTGCTGGAGCCTATTCCGGTGCACATAGGGCAAGAGACAGGTGTACACCATGAACAGGTCTACCTTCTATCGCAGGGCCACACATAGACAAACAACCACACACACTCACTTCCATGAGTAATTTAGAATCACCAATCAACCTAATGTTCATGTTTTTAGGACTGTGAGAGGAAACCAGAGTACCCAGGGTAAACCCACACGTGCTGGGATAACATGGAATCACAGAAAGACCGCTTTCCCAGGAATTGAACATGGGACCTTCTTGCTGGGAGGCGATTGTGAGGCGCGGTGGCGTAGTGGTTAGCACAGTCGCCTCACAAGGTCCTGGGTTCGAATCCTTGGCCGAGGGTCTTTCGGTGTGGAGTTTGCATGTTCTCCCCACACTTGCGTGGGTTTCCTTCATGTACTTCGGTCCAAAAACATGTGCACTAGGTTGATTGGTGATTCTAAATTGCGCATAGGACTGAATAAAAGTGTGTGTGTGTGGCCCTGCGATGGACTGGCGACCTGTCCAGGGTGTATCCCCTGCCTTTCGCCCTATGTGCTAGGATATGCTCCAAGCGGGAATAAGCGGGTATAGAAGATGGATGAATGAATGAATGATTTATCAGCACCAGGCATTGTCCACTAAAAAGTTCATGTAATTTAATGACCAGAGAGGGCAGCACACACACACTTTAGGATACTAATGTGACTCATGAATTTTCCCAGTGTTGTGAAATAAAATATTGAAGATGAAAAGTCATGTTGTTATACTTTGTCTGCTGGCTGAATTGTTTAGTTTTCTTTTTCAGATGGTTAGAAAATGTGTCTGGATTATTAACCGAGTTTGTTCAGTATAACAGCATGCAGTTAGAGAAAAATAATCAGTAACAAACTAAGGTGATGCCATTTCAGCAGATTAAGAGCCATCATTTTAAATTGGGTTATTCTGGTTCATTTATACAGTGACATTTTGATGATAATTACACTGTTCTATTTATTAATAATTTATTACTGCACATCATATTTTATTCATTCATTCATTTATTTATTCATCTACTATACCCGCTTATTCCTGGGGTCACGGGGGTCTAACCCAGGACCTTCTTGTTGTAAAGCGACCGTGCCACCCACCATATTTTATTTTATGCATACGCCACGTAGTGACGTAGTGTTAGCACGGTCGCCTCACAGCAAGAATGTTGGGGTCATTTTGTCCAAAGTTTTCATGTTCTCCACATGCTTATGTGGGTTTACTCTGGGTATTTAGCAGACCACCATGACCAGAGTTAGTGAATAAGTTGGTATAGAATATGAATAAATTGATTAAAATCTGTTTATCCCAAGCAAAATAAGAAGACACCACACATCTTCTGTACAAATGAAAGTTTAATTGAAATGTTCTTGTATAAAAATACAATTTTCATTGGGTTTCATACAACTATATGTATAGAGATATATATCTAACACGAGACTGGGTAGTCTGTGATTTCTATATTCTCATACCATCACAATTCTGTAAAATATACTTCCATTGAGCGGGGTGATTAGGCAGGACCCCTCCCCCCACCAAAATAACTTTAATGCCTTATATGCTTTTAAATGACAACTGCACAAAGGAAGTTAAATAACATTCCTTGCTCATTCGATTTAAGTAAACTTTTCTTTAATTCCTTTTTACATTAACAACAGCTTCAGTGCATTCACCAATATTTTGTCCAAATTTGTTTTTTTTTTTAAAAGACAAGCGGGATGCAAACAAAAGTCTGTATAAAGATATGCAAAAAATTGGGATTTAGGCATGACAATAAATAAAAAATAAATAGCCACAGAGTGTGGAATGTATGAATGTTACAAATAAATTAAATGCTGTACAACAAAAAAAACTGTACAAGTTAATATTTAAAAAAAGGGAGAGGAAAAAAAAGGATCCAAGAATATTGCATTGATTGTGCATTTTCACACCTACCACCTACAGAGCCCACCCCCCCCCTAAGAAAACCCCCCAAAAACAGAGACAAACCAAATATAGTTTCAGCAGTGGGATGAGTAAATTGAGGACAGGAAGCCTTCCAGACCCTCAGAAGGTACAGCGGTTACATCAAATCTCTATACACATTCAGAGAAAGGAAAAGAGAAGATTTTTTTCTAGACAACCTCTATAGGCTATAATGTGATTGAGCAGCGTTAGAAAGAGATGCACTGAGTGCGAGTGTGTGTGTGTGTGTGTGTGTGTGTGTGTATGTGTGCACGTTTTCAAGTATTTCTATGGGTCTGAGCCCTCCCCACTGCACGACCCTGTAACTTGCTGGAGGGGTTTATGTGCAATAGTCGATTTACCAAACACCATGTTACCACCGGACCAGCTCATGGGAAACCTTTTTTTTTTTAATTTTTAAAACAAAAACAGTGAAAGCAAAACAGCAGCTTTCGAAAAGGCACTCCAAATCAAAAAAATTAAGACATTATAAATAAAAAAATTGTCCAAGCTCTATGAGAGCATCTGTGTAGGAGGCTTGTCAGATGCATAAACCAGCCTTGTAATAATAATAATAATAATAATAATTAATGCTGGTAAGTCCACCGAAACACCAAATGTTCCATATCAGGAAACAAATTTTGCATGAGTTGTAAAAAATATTAAAATAAAAATGACTAAAAGGAAGAGCAAACTGTAATAAATAGAAATTAGTTTCTACAAAACAACCCAAAAAAACCCTAATGAAATCTGCAGGCCTCACAAGGCAGAGCTGAAGATTAAGAGTCTGTTAAGTCCCGGGTCTTCTCCAGAGTCGAGAGGTTATCCCACTCAGAGGCTCTCCTTGCTGGAGCTCATGCTAGAAGTATCTGAACTGATGGTACATAGCCGAATGTCGCCCTCCTCTGTCTTTGATGCTTCAGCGTGGCGCATCCACGGATGCTCGAAGATATGCTCCAGAGTTGGTCTGTCTGATGGCCTCAGAGACAAACAAGACTTAATCAACTGCTGGCACTCTGTTGAAAGACACAGCGAGGGATAAATTAGCATTGGGCATCTTAAAATCACAACCGATACGAATACATTTTTAATCTCTAATCTCTTTGGGTCGTTAAAGGACTCGAAAGATATACAGACCTGCTGAGATTCTCCGTCTGAAATACAGTCTTCCCCTGAGGATCTCCTCATCCTGCTCAAAAGGTATGTCCCCACACACCATGTCATACAGCAGCACCCCTAGTGACCAGACGGTGGCTGAGCGGCCATGGTATCTATGGAAACGTATCCACTCTGGCGGGCTGTATACTCTTGTACCTGTAACGCACGGTAAAATATAAATAGCACTTAAGCTTGAAATAAAAAACACAAACGCATGTTAGTGGCCATGTGGACTCTTCAATCTTTAAGATTTGCTGCAGACCTCAAGTGCAATGAAGATTTTTAAGGGCTCTCGGGATATAACAAAAGAGAGAAGGGGGAAAAGAAAAAAAAAGAAAATAGAAAAAGGGGGGAAACTTTGAAAGCCACATCAGTTATAACTTAGCTGTCTGGAGCGCCAAAGAGGCAACAGTCCCGCCCTCCCCCAAGGGGAAGGAGTGTCTTGGAGACAAAACGAAGACTAAAATAGCAACGTGAGCCGTCACGGGACCTGAGCTCTCAGGTTTCACAACACACATCTGTTACGTGGCAGCCGATCTGTTTACACCCAGAGATGAAGCAAAATCACCTAAGTCTCAACCTTTGAAATGTTGAAATCTTAATTTAAGGCTTAGATTTCATGTTTACTAGGAGAGTAGAGAAACTACATGCCAGGCTCATTCATAGCAACAGAAAATGTCATATAATAAACAGTGAATCATGGCAGAAACAATACAGCCACGAAATCCCCCCTAAATACAAATACAACACACCTCTGCCTGGGACCAAAAAAAAATGAACTTACCGTCAAAATCGGTGTACACCGTGTCCTTGAGAATAGCCCCTGAACCAAAGTCGATCAGCTTGAGTTCTCCGGTGCGTAGGTCCACCAACAGGTTCTCGTCTTTTATGTCTCTGTGTACAACGCCGCAGCTGTAGCAGTGCCGAACAGCTTCCAGTACCTGCCGGAAAAAGTTCCGTGCTGTGTTCTCATCCAGGGCGCTCTTCTCTGTGATAAAGTCAAACAAGTCTTTCACCACCTCCGGCCTCTCCATGACGATCAGCCATCCATCCGGCCTCTCATACCAATCCAGCAGTTTGATCACCCCACGAAAGTTGGAGCCCACTTTTTTCAGCAGCACGATTTCCAGAGGCACCATCACACCATTCTGAATGGTTAATTTGACAAAAAAAAATACATGCTACATCATTAAAAAAGCCCTAATGACACCATTTCTTAAAAATTAACAAGAAATAATAATAATTATGACTTACGATGGAGCCCCATTCGGTGACTCTTTCCTTTGCAACATGTTTCACTGCGACCTGAAAAAGAAAAAAAGAAGGGTTTAGATTTTAAAATTGGAAGCAAAGATATACAAGTGCAAATTGTGTGTGTGTGTGTGTGTGTGTGTGTGTGTGTGTGTGTTTTACCGGTAAACCGTCAGAAATCCGGCTGCCAGTGTACACCGTCCCAAATCCCCCGCTTCCCAACACGGAGCCCACCTGGTAGACCTTCTCAAACGGTTCTGCCTCCACTTTCACTGCAAACCAAAAGATTCCGTCGATTAATCAGTGACGTAACAGCAGAAACACGCCGGTGTAATTCCGTAAAGAAGAAACGGACGGCGTCGCGTGACCGCTTATAGTGAATGAAACCAGTTACTACCGACTGAGTGCACTCGTGATGCCAGGAGACAAACCAAAACAAAGCTCCCAGCTAGGATTTACGTACAAAGACTAACATTTTTTAGCAAATAGGATATAAAGTATATGAGTATGCACAAATTATATATATACGTTTCTCTTTTGGTCCACTTACCTGGTTGAATCTGAATTTTCACCGGTAAATGGTCCACACTATTCGGGCTGCAGATGTGAGAAAAAGAGCCAAACTTTGATAGCAGCATATTCTGCTATAAGGGATTTTTTTGCTTTAAAAAATCAACAAAAGGACCCTTTTAAAGTAAAGTGTGGTCACAACACAAGCTGCAAGCACCCAGACGCGGGGAGACGAGGAGAGAAATATCCGTTAGATCCGACGCAGCGGAGCGTCTTCGAAAAAGACAACAAAAAATCAATCCAGATTTCAAATAAATACAATCCGTAAACGGGATCCGTAAAATCCTGATTCACGTTTTTCTCCTTGATTTACACCAAGGAAAGAGGGAGTTAGCGTTACATTAACGCAAAAGCCGCTCAATTTTCATGCGTCTGCCTGAACCGCCTCTCTGCACAAATCTGTCTACTCTGAGTCTGAGCTGAGGCGCGGACTAATCCTACTCTTACAACGGCAATATTTTGACGCGTGTGCGGAGCAATATTCCTCCGCCGCCTCAAATTATTCTTACTGATTCTTACCCTCTTTAAAAAAACAGATTTTTTTATTATTATTTTGGCCTACTGTTTCATAAAATAATGACACACCGCATATGTTTTAATCTAAACACTGCGTTTTTGTATTTATACATTTTAACCTCGCATATCTCGGAACTACTTCGACGCTCAACGATAACACCGTCTGGAAGGTGCGTGATGTGGCTATTTGAATACCAGGGTCCTCGACCAATGACATTGCGTATATTAATACCTTTTTTTTAACGACCAGCCAATTGAAAAATACACACACAAACAAAAATTATAATACAGAGCCAAAGTCATTATTATTATTATTATTATTGTTATTATTAGAAGGACAAATTAATAAGTAAAATATACTTAAATCTTGAATTTATGTTTTAATTTAAAAAAAATTGTATGTTTATTTTCTAACCATACACTTAGGTGGCATTATTTAGCTACATACTAAGTAATTGAAGGTAGAGGTGATGGCTTAGTGGTCAAAGAGTTGGACTGCTACCAGAAAGGCCAGCACCGCCAAGCCACCACTTTCAGTTCCTGAGCAAGACCCTTAATCCCTAATTGCTTAGTTGTAATTCACTCTGGATGTAAAGGCGTATGCCAAATGCTTTAAATGTTAATGTAAATGTAAATGATTCTAAGCTCCATCAAGCCACCACCATGGGTCCTTTAGCAAAGCCCTCAACCTCCAATCACTCAGTTGTATAAAATAGGTAAATCTAAGTCATTCTGGATAAAGGCATCTGCCAAATGCTGTAATTCTAAATATGAGGTACAGTTCATGTCTTGAGTTAAAAAATGGCAACATGATCATAGTTTTTTATTTTACCTCTCCCTTCTTCTCAGCACAACAGACCATAAAATGAACACATCATTATCTTCTTCTTCTTCTTCTCCTTTCGGCTGCTCCCATTTAGGGGTCGCCACAGC
>JAOTQW010000012.1:2272264-2304742 GCA_026260075.1 Sisor rabdophorus
GAACCCAGGACCTTCTTGTTGTGAGGCGACGGTGCTAACCACTGCGCCACCGCGCGGCCCGGGACTTATCATTATTAAATTTCATGAAATACCTCCTCGATTTTAACTAATAATCCAAAATAAGCAGATTCATTTGACCACATGTGTCAGTTACAACCCCCATGAGCTGAAGTTTAACACAGTCAGCACAGACATCTAAAAAGTTATCGATCTTTGCACGATTATTGAACCACGATGCTCAAATCCTAATTGCTATTGATTAAAGCTCCACACAAAAATAGTTTTGTTGCCCGGGACCTTTTTGCTGAGCGGCCACCGTGCTAAGCACTACGGCCACCGTGACACCAGTTCCTTTTCATGTTGTATTTTGTTTTTGTAAGTATTGATGGTTTCTATAATTGTGACATGATAGTGGTGGTATTAAGAGGTGGTACTAAAGGCCCAGGTACCAAATGCACCGCTAGCCAGTGTATTAAGGACACCTACAAAGTGGTTTGCACTGTGCTCTTTCATCAATAGAGGTTTTGTTTGGTGTGCCAATAAAACTACTCAACCTATGAAATTATGTCCTAAAAAATAATCTTGATCTTAATCTGCAGAAAATTGCTCATGAGTCATTTTAGTCTAAGTGAATTATTTCAAAACATACATGACTCATTTAGCTGGCAGATCACACACTCTGTCTTTCAGGAATATACCGTGAATGTGTGTAAAGACTATTATAGTGTTATGCTTCCCGCAATGTTGAGTCATTTGAAACAGATGTTGTGATACCTGATTGACGCAAAATAATTAATTTAGATTAAAAGATTAAACGAAATTTTAAAAAGCTGTGTTCTCTTTTAATAACAGGCCTACAAAACATCTACAGTATATGCATATGTCCCCCTTTAAAGACTTTTTAAATTACCAATCAATTTGTGTCAGAGGCGAGTTGAAAATTTTACAGGGTTTTAATACATTTTGCATTTTATTTCTTAAATCATATTTATATTAATAAATTCATTAATTCATTTATTTATTAATTCATTCATTCAATAATTTATCTTCTATACCTGGTCATTCCCACAAGGGTCTGCTGGAGCCTATCTCTATAGATCTCTAAAAGCCAGTCCATCACAGAGCCCCCCACACAACACTTACATTCACTCCTATGGGCAAGTTAGAATTACCAATCAACCTAAAATACATGATTTTGGACTGTGGAAGGAAACCCACACAAGCCCAGACAGAACATGCACAGAAAGACCCCTTGTCCCGGAATTTAACCACTAAGCCCTATTATTATAATTTTTATAATTTCTTGTGTCAACTTTTCCTTCTCTCTCTGTTGTGCATTTTATTATCTGATTATTGGCAAATTACATGAACCACCATATATGGAAAGCTTCGCAATAACTATGAAGTACTGAGAACCCAATGTTCCCTTTGGCTTTTTTAAAGGTCTTCTTGCACAGTTCTGCTTGACACTGGGAATACACAAAATGTAGCAAAGAAAAAATTTTGTTCTGTTTGAATCTGTTACAATGTGCAAATGCCAGCTGACCTTAAGGACAAAATAGAATAGAAATCCATTATCCTCTTTAAGTGGATATTCATTAGCGCCCACAGAAATCCGCTTACATTACACTTTGTGTTGGAGGCATCTCCTGGATCCACTGTGTACACACCGCTGTGTGTAAATGATAAAAAAGGAATCAGCTTTATTTTTATGTTTTAAGAGCTACAATACAAATAATTAGATGTAGTCTTCATTTATATTCTAGCAAAAAAAGTTTCAACTGTATTTTTGAGTTTGAGGATAGTTGAGGGTCAACCACTGTGTTGCTTCTTTAGCTAAAATTGCTTCATAGCTCCACCTTCACCTTCTACATTTTTCCTTGTATTCTTCCAATATGTTAATGCATGCTGTGTGTGCATGCTGAAGCGTATGCTGGGCAGATGTACCATGTGCTCAGTAATTACTGTGACCAGAAACCCGGGCTTATTATGTCGAGAAACATTCCAACTGGCAAGTTGTCATGGTTCTTGCAATAGACTGGCGACCTGTCCAGGGTGTACCCCTGCCTTTCGCACTATGTGCGCTAGGATAGGCTCCAGCAGACCCTCCTGACCCCGAGTTCGAATATGTGGGTATAAAAGATGAATGAATGAATGAAAGTTGTCATAGTAAGGGCACGGGTGGTAATTATTCCAGTTTTACTCTCTCACACAAACTTTAGTTTTCTTTTTATCAGAACCATTTAACAAATAAAACTGAATAGATAGACGTATTCCTTATGAATAATAATGTATATCTTATGTAATAATAATATTAAAGATTAATGTTTAGCACTGTTGCTTCACAGCATGAAAAGCTCAGGTTTGAGTCCAAAACCATATACATTAGGTTAATTGGTGATTCTGGCCGTTGTGGTGTTGTAGTGGTTAGCATGTTCGCCTCACAGCACAAAGGTTGTGGGTTCAATTCTTGGGTCTTTCTGTGTGGAGTTTGATTGTTCTTCCCTCTTTTCTTGGGTTTCCTCTGGGTACTCCGGTTTCCTCCCACAGTCCAAAAACATCTACATTAGATTGATTGGTGATTCTAGATTTCCTCCTAGAAGTGAGTGTAAGAGAGAAAGTGTGTGTGGCCCTGCAATAGACTGGTGACATGTCCAGAGTGTACTCCTCTCGTCCTATGTGCGCTGGGATATGCTCCAGCAGACCCATGTGACCCTGAGTTTGGGAATAAGCGTAGACTGGGGCATTTCTTTAATGTAACAATTATAATTCAAATTAAACACACACAAGGTTTCAAGACACCTGATGCATTTACCAGTTTTACATGCTGTTAAGAGTTTTGTTCAAAAATATAGTTTATTATCTGTGTTAATTTGGGTATTTTGGCTTTCATTCTGCTTGGTAGAAAATACATTATTTGGTCCCCTATTGACCAGACAAAACACTTAAAAATATATTAATTGATTTGCATTTTATTGAGTAAAATTAGTTTTTGATCACTGTAAAACAAGACCACCGGTAATGCACACATCTCCGGAGGGATTTTGTCCCACTTCTCTTAGAGGATAACACTTGGCAACTTGAACCTTCAGCTCCCTACAGAATTTCTATCGGTTTTAGAAATGAAGACTTCCTCAATATGCTTCTTCATCAACCAGTTCTTTGGCCATGTGTTTTGGGTCTTTGTCATGATGGTGTTCTGTCCCCTTAGGAGCAAAACACCACCAAAACATAATGCTTCCCCCTCCATAATTGACGGTGTTGATGATGTTTTTCAGGTCATAGGTAGCATATCTCTTTCTCCAAACAAATGAGTTGATGCCAAAGAGTTTTATTTTCATCTTATCTGACCAGAACACTTCGGACAGGTCTGTACATATGCTTTGATGAGCAGGGTAAACTAGTGTTTGCCGCAGTCCTTCACGACATCATGTAGTGTATCACCTATTGTTTTCTTTTTGACTGTGGTCCCAACTGCCTTAAGATCATTGAAAAAATCCTCCTGTTTCATTCAGGACTGATTTCTTACTGTTCTCATGATCAGTGAACCTCCACGAGGTGAGATCTTGCTTACCATGCAGCCCCATACCAAGTGTTTACACCATTAGCAAATAATTATACCAACTGTTGTCACCTTCAAACTAAGCTGCTTGACGATGCTCTTGTAGCCCAATTCCAATGGTGTAGGTCTACAATCTTGTCCCTGGCATCCTTAGACAGCTCTGTGGTCTTGGCCATGGTAGCGAGTAAGGAATCTGATTGATTTATTGCTTAAGTGCACGCGTTTCGATGGCATTTGTTATTGGTTTGCTGAGCCCTATACTCTGGTTAGTTATAGACCCTTTGGTTTAAACTCTTGACCTGACTAGTTTATTTGTTTATTTATTCTTTCCTTTTAAAAACTACTTATTCCCTAGCTCGAGGTCACGGGGGTGGGTGGGAGGAAACCAGACTACCTGGAGAAAACTCATGCAAGCACAGGTAGAACATGCAAACTCTGTACGAAAAGACATTGGTAACGAACCCACGACCTTCTTGCTGTGAGGCGAACATGCTAACCACTACACCACCGCACAGCCCTACCTGACTAGTTTTTCAATAAAATTTTCCATATAAATCCTGACCTTTTTCAACCTCTCTACTTCGGAAAAAACCTACAAAAATAACAAAATGATTAGGCTTATCAGATGTTTATGTTTCCAGTTTGGAACAGCTTGACATTCGAAGCACTGGTTATCAGTCTATGATTGTGTACATATACTGTATCTTGTGTACCAGTAGGGATTTCCATGCACCAAACTCAGCATGTTATTATTAACTGCAGGCATGTGCCATTTTTTCTACTGTTTCCTTTTATATTAATTATATATGTAATATACTTTGCATTAAGTGCATGTGCCATTACTTAGTTGCTATTAGCAACATAATTAGTCCTTTACAGCTATTATGTAGTTTTTTTTTGCTGAAAGCTATTTGAGCTTAAATAAATTGGTTTAGTTTTATTGCTAAAACTCTGAAGCCTTACATTTATCTCTGTTACTGTTCACAACTGAGCAGATAAGGATTAAGGACATTTCGTAAGGGCCCAGTAGTGGCAAGTTGCTGGTGCTAGGAATTAAAACCCAATCTTCCAATTAGCAGTCCAACACCTTAAATACTGACCTACCACTTCTTAAGACCACTTTAGTCTATGCACAAAAATTTGCTTAGTCTAAAAAAAATTCCCCCATGATGACTTTTACATTATACTTAAAAAATTGTATAATGTAAAAGTTCTACAGTGGTTGACTTTTGTAACACCATTAGTTGTTGTAGCGAACATTCTGTTGTATTGTTTTTACAGTATTCGTTATTTAGTATTTATGAGTTTATTTTTAAAGTATTTTTAATTAAAAACAATTTTGCAGTGTTTTTTGGGGACCTGGAATGGATTAATTAATTCATTTCAATAGAGAAAATTGATTTGACATCAAGATGGGTAATTATGAGCTCTGTCAGTGAACCAATTAAACTTATAAATCATGGTACCCTTCTAATTGAATTACACATTCATTCATCTTCTATACCCTTATAGAATAGTCTTATTTAGGGTCACGGTGGTCTGCTGAAGCCTGTCCCAGCGCACATAGGGCAAAGGCAGGGAACACAGCCTGGAGATGTCACCAGTCTATTGCAGGGCCACAGACAGACAACCACACACATTTACTCCTATGGGAAATCAACTTTATGTAGATGGTTTTGGACTGTGGGAGGAAACCCACGGAAGCATGCAAACTCCACACAGAAAGAACACTTGCCCAGGAATTGAACCCAAGACCTTCTTTTTGTGAGACAACGTGCAAAGCACTACACTACCGTGCCACCCGAATTCCACATTTAATTTTACTCATTTGAGGTCAGGTAATCATATTTTATAATACTCCAAACACCACTGGAGAGTATCTACTGGTGATTTGAGGTGATGTTCTGGATTATGAAAATTATAAGGTTGCATAATGCATTTTTTGAAAACCCACAAGTTTCAGTGATCATATTACCCTTGCACAAAAGACTCACTTTTTATTCCTCAAGGGCACAGCGTCTGGAGGACAAAAACGCTTTGTAGAAAAAAGAAGTTCCTGTGACCTTGATTCCACTGTCATTTATATACATTACAGAACACTGAAGTTAGTGCAGTCTGAATTTACCTCAAATATACCAATCACTTGCTAGCATACATACACACACACACACACACACACACACACACTTTTGCTTTTCCTTTTCAGAGTGATGACTTTGTTTTGTAGCTGTATAGTAAGCACAGGTGATATAAAAAAGCATCCAGCCACACCTGCTCAATGAGTCAACCGGGGCAGACTGCACACCCACATCCAGATTAGTACGAAACCCGTTTTTTCACAAGCATGGCATCAAAGACCTTTCTTTCTTTTCTTTTCGACCTCTTTTTTCGTCATTAAGAAGCGCTTCTTTCAGCCTTGTGATCAAAGCACCTGTATTGACCCTTTTGATCCGTGTGCACAGATACTTTTGCGGTTTTAGTTTTCTCCTGGGGGCCTACCAGGAAATAGTTGGAGAGGTTTGTGAGGTTAGCGAGGTTAGACGGGTTACAGACAGAGCTTCGCACTGAAAACAATGTATGTACTACTGTTGGAGGTAAAGGAATATAATATTAGCCTGGCTATGAAGGGGTAAAAACTATACTACGTTATTTTACCTTTATTATGCTCAGCAAATTTAATGTGTGGTTTTTAATTATATCATTATATATTACGTATATTATATTATATTATTATATTATGTCTGTAATATATTTTTTCCAGCTTAAACACATCCAATGTTTGATTCTAACTTCTGTGTGTACAAATAATAAGAATGTTGCTGGTATATATAAATCCCCATGTAGGAATAACTACAAGGTTTGCACAATTGCTACAATTGCTTCAGTTTAAGTTTATGTTTAAGTAGATGTGGAGGTCTACCTCCAACATAATAAGACCTCGGTGTTCTAGAGTAATTGTTACTTTACATTATGTTAGAGAAAACCCAATAAAGACAAAAAAGATGTGAAGACATTTACACATTAAAGCATTTGGCAGACATCCTCATCTGAAGCGATTTACAATTCTTTTATACAACTGAGTGATTAGGCCTTGCTTAAGAGACCCACAGTGGCAGATTAGTGGTGCTGGGAATCGAATGCCGATCAACCACTGTGATACCACTTTCACATACAGCAGCCAAATAACAATGGCACTTTCAATGAATATGTGCCCCTCCCCATATTAGTTACATTGTAATTGGTTTGCTGAACTCTATATTCTGGTTAGTCATAACTTATTTATTTATTCATTCATCTTCTATACCCGTTTATTTCCGAACGCTGGGTCACAGGGGTCTGCTGGAGCCTATCTCAGCGCACATAGGGCAAAAGGCAGGGGGTACACCCTGGACAGATCACCAGTCCATCGCTGGGTCACACACAACCACAAGCACTCACACTAATTCCTATGAGTGACCAACTTCTATAGGCAATTTAGAATTACCAATCAACCTAATATACATGTTTTTGGACTGTGGAAGGAAACCTGAGTACCCAGAGGAAACCGAGCTAATCACTATGCCACTGTGCCACGCATTAATTCATTCATCTTCTGCTTATACCTGCAAACGTTACACCTTATGTGTGCTGGGATAATCTTCAGCATTGCCCCGTGACCCTAAGCTAGGAAATAAGCTGGATGGATGATCTCTTTAAATATGTTGGATGTCAGAAATGTGTTGGAAAGCATGTCAGAAGTATGTGTGTGTGGCAGAATAAATTCATCAAGACCCATGGGTAAGGTGTACATTCATTCATTCATTTTCTGTACCTGCTTATTCCCGAACTTTCCGGGGTCACGGGGGTCTGCTGGAGCCTATCCCAGTGCACATAGGGCGAGAGGCAGCGGGTACACCCTGGACAGGTCGCCAGTCTATCGCAGGGCCACACACACAACTATACACATTCACTCCTATGGGCAATTTAAAGTCACTAATCAACCTAACGCACATGTTTTTGGAATGTGGGAGGAAGCCGGAGTACCCGCAGGAAACCCACACAAGCGCGGGGAGAACATGCAAACTCCCCACAGAAAGACCGGGTGCCCGGGATTTGAACCCAGGACCTTTATGTTGTGAGGCGACCCTGCTAACCACTATGCCACCGTGCCGCCCTTAGGTGTACAAAATAGTGCAATGTACTATTATTTAGAGAAGGAGACAGAAGGCAGAGTTGGAGTTAGCTTGGAGTTAGCTAGTAAAGATGTTGAGTTTCTCTTTGGTAGTTATAAGCTTGGACTAGATTAGGAACAAAACAAGCGCATCAGAGGGATGGCTCTTGTTGAGATGGTTTGGACATCTGCAGAGGAGGGATAGTTGAATTATTGGTAGGAGGATTTTGGAGATAGAGCTGCCAGGCAGAAGGCAGGCAAGGAAGGAGAAAAAACAAGCAAAAAGAAGACTAAGGAGGGGGTAGAGTATATGGATGTTATACTTGAGGTCATGAAGTGGGTGTGAGTGAAGAAGAGGCAGAGGTTAGGGCTAGGTGGAGGAAGATGATTTACTGTGGTGACCCATAAGGAGAAAAAAAAAGAAAACGTTTGCACAATTTTATGCAGTTTATTTTAGATTTTCTAAAAGTATGTGTGACACCCCATTGAACCACTCTGTCGGTCCACATAAAATTATTGGTTTATTAGTTTCATTTGAAAAATCTGTAACAGAGTAAATGTTTTGTCAGCAACAAGAAAAACATTAAATCGGTGCGATCATGTAAGGTAAAATTGCAGGTAACTTAATCCATTCATGAGCTGTGGAAAAATGGCTATTACAAATGACTCTGACGCATACATTTATTCATTTATTTATTCATTTATCTTCTAACCCACTTATTTTTAGGCCTGGGATCACGGGGGTCTGCTGGAGCATATCTTACATATATATGGAGCCTACACTCACATTTACTTCTATGGGCAATTTATTTAGAATCACCAATCAACCTATATTTTTGACTGTTGGAGGAAACCTGAATACCCAGAGTAAACCAAGTGAAACGTTGCACAAAAAGACCCTTACCCAATAATCTAGCCCAGGACCTTCCTGTTGTGATGGACCACCAGTGGTGTAGTGGTTAACACTGTCGCCTCAAAACAAGGCATAGGAGTGAAAGTGGTTGTGTGTGTGTTGTCCTGCAATGGACTGGCGACCTGTCCAGGGTGTATCCTCTGTCTTTCACCCTATGTGCACTGGGATAGGCTCCTGGGCAAGGGGTCTTTTTGTGAGTTTGGACATTTTAACTGCACTAGTGTGGGTTTACTCTGGGTAATCTGGTTTCCTCCAACAGCAAAAAAAAAGTGTGCAGAGTTTTCATGTTTTCCCTGCTCCTGCCTGGGTTTCCTCCTAGTACTCTGGTTTCATCCTACAGTCAAAAACATGTACATTAGGTTGATTGACGATTCTGCAATAGACTGGCGACCTGTCCCGGTTGTATAAATTATTTGAAACCAAAAATCTTTGAGGGAAAGCAATAAGGTTTGTGATAGGTACAAGCATTAGTGAAATGGTTGTCCTCAGGTTTGTGTGTCCACTTCTACTTCTGCAGCCTTTAGCCTATAACCCTAGGGTGGCCATACCAAGGCTTAGGGCTATAATCCCATTATGACTGTGACAAATGTAAACACAGCCTTGTGTCAAATATGGAAACAAACACAAATATAGCCCTTTGTCAACTGTAGACGTGGTGGTACCGCCCTCTATAATGAAAATGCTGAGAAAAGTGTCCTTCTTTGTAAATGTCAATTTGTAAACTCTTAGTGTGGAAGGATAACCAAACAAGCTACATATTTGCATTTGCGTCAAAGTTGTTCCTTCACCTGAGTAAATAGAGTAACAAAGATCCAGTAGGTGGATGGCAGTTTGTTATGTGTCACAAGTCAAGTTTCATTTGGTTTAGCAGTTAGTCATACTCACTTACTTTAGTATCTAGTGTCTTCACACACACACAGCATCCCAACCTTCACATCACATCACATCAATGCCTCCGCCTTTTAAGTTCTGTGTGTACTTGTAAATGAGAGGCAGTGAGTTCTCTTTAATGTGCTGCCAGATTGATGAGGTCAGGCTTTTGATTTGCTTCTCGTTGAGGCAGTTTTATAAACCAAAATGTGCTTGCAGATCTGTATTCTCACCTGGTAAAAAAAGCAGTTGTGCTGCAACATCAGTCTCAGGCAAGTTCTGGCATGTGTCGGATTGTAATATGAATTGCATCACACTCATATTATGCAATACATTACTCCAGGAGCACTGTGTACATGAAAGCAGCTAATCCAATGTTAGTTTTACACTGTCATGACCTTTCCAGGTCAAAATAGACTGGGTGCTGAACAGTGCTCACCCAAAGAACATTTGGATTTGAAAATGCACTACAGCTAAAATCGCAACACAAATGTGCGAAAATGGTGGCTCAAATAATTACAAACAGTGAGCATCGTTGATTGGAAGACCAGTAGGACCTGAATTCAAACCCCATCACCGCCACATCCGTCAACATTGGTCCTTGAGCAAGACTCTTAACCCTTCATGCTTCAGGAAAGCTGTATCATAGCTGACCCTGCCCTCTGACCCACATGCTTTCAAGGTGGGATATGCAAAGAAATACATTTCACTATATGTTGTACTGAATATAATTAAATATGTGACATGGGCTCTTAATAAATAGGTGGGTTACTGTGTCGTCTCTATTTTCTTTTATGTACTTAAAAATAATTGTCAGGGTCAGCATGTATTGATAGTGTCAAAATAAAATATATGAAATCACTGATATGAAAAAAAACATAAAGACACTATAATAATACCACAAATGTGCAGTTTTCCCATGTGAACTGATAGCTGGAAACCGGATTTTTTTTATGAGATTCCATGTTTTATGACCACTAGGCTGTGTTTGTAGAGCAGTATACCTGTCACTGTTAATATGTGTGTGTCTCATAAACACAGTTCTACAGGATATACACCATGCTGAGATTACTCACACATTAAACATTACAGCCAATTTCAGTTTATCCTCCAGTGATAGAACTGTTTTAAAGTGTTTGACAAAAATGACTTTGTAAATTATGAAATATGGACATGATGTACAATCTCTACAATCATTCTCCATGACATAAGCCCAGAGCAGTTATGAATTAGAGGCTTTACGTGTCATTTTCATAAGATGATTCAGAGATTCATGTTATTAGCTTTATTAAAGTCACCCCCTGATGTGACATTTGTCATTTCGGCTTGCCTCAGAAAGGTCAACATAGGATGAGTGGTTAGATATTTATATGTTTGGCTAAAAGTGTTTGAACTAAACAATACTCGAACCAAGATCAACATGCGGGCATAACCAAATGTTTGTGTGTGCGCAACTTCACGTGTGTGCAAATGTGTCCGTTTAAGTGTAGATACACTGTCGACACAGCAAAGGTCACACAGCATGAGTTGTAGGAAAGGTTGAAGAAATAGACAGCGTGAGCTTTAAGGTTCAAATAATAAGGCAAATTGATCACCCCAAGCAGTCTACGGTATAGAATAATATATGATGATAGAATGCTTAAATGTGGTTTTCTAATACAACTCAGTGGTGGGCCATGCATTAGTTACCGGATCCTGCAGTAGGTATTTACCTGACTGATTACATGTATTAATAACCCTACATCGCAGTTATTGAAACCATCAATACAAAAACGCAGTATAACATGGAGAGAGTGACATTTAACATATTAAGAGTAAAATCAATTCTACAGTTTTCAGCTTGAATGTGAGATTTGAGTTTATTCAGCTCCAACAGTATTGTCAGACACTCACTGTAAGGAGGTCTGGGGTGCAGTCGGCATTCCAGTTTACCCCAAAGGTGTTCAGTGGTGATAGGAACATTGTGCCGAATGCTCATTATAATACTACATTTAGAGTACTCGGCAGAGCAAAAGAAGAACCAAAGTATTCATTATACAGAGAGACTTACACATGGATGTGATGGTCAGGTGACCACAAATCTTTGTAGATAAGTGTATGTTGTATATTATTAGGGCCAGCATGGTGGTGTAAAGGTCAGCACTTTCACCTCAAAGCAAGAGAGTCATGGCTTTCTGTGCAGAGTTTGCATATTCTCCCTACGCTTGCATGGGTTTACTCCCGGTACTTCGGTGTCCTCCCACAGTCCATGTACATTAGCTTGATTGGTGACTCTAAATTGCCCACAGGGGTGTGTGTTAGTATGTATGTTTGTCTATGTGTGGCCTTGTGATGGACTGGCAACCTGTGCAGGGTATACACCAGCCCCTCGCCCTATGCATGCTGGGATAGGCTCCAGCAGACCTCCATAAGCATGAACTTTTTCTTTTACAGCTCTGCATTTGCTGATCAAATGCACACAAATTACTGGTTTTGCAAATTTGTTTTTTTTCAGTTTCTTTCAGTTCAGTTTAAAATTTTTTGACAGGTAAATTTCTTTGTGTCTGACCACTTATTTGGTGTAACCAAAGCTGTATTTTATGACAAAAGCTAAGATGAATGCTTGTCTGTATATTGCATGCTTTGGTAATAAATGTAATTAATTGCTCAAACAGTCTTATTTCGAGTTATAGCTGAGTCTTCAACCTCAAATAGTGAAACTGGCCAAAAGTAATTGGCAGCCTAAGTGACTAATTTAAATTAGTTTGAGGACTCTGGTCCAACAGGTAATGTAGAGAATCATTATTTATTTATTCCAAGCCTTTTTCCAGAGTGATTTGGACTGCAACCAGAGGATTCCCGTCAGTACATGTTGTGTCTAGGGCTGCCATTGTAACAGAAAAGGAGCTACTCAGATCCGTCATGGACTGATTTCTGAGAGGGAAACATGATCCATATGTGCATGGCCTTTAACTCAGCCTGCCAACTAACTGTTGTCAATCAGGCAATGTCTGGAAACCAACTGCTTATCCAGACAAGCTAATGAATCGAAGATGAAACAATTTAGCTATGATCGATAAACTTAAGGGCGGCGCGGTGGTGCAGTGGTTAGCACGATCGCCTTACAACGAGAAGGTCCTGGGTTCGAATCATGTGCACGGGGTCTTTCTTTGCGGAGTTTGCATGTTTCCCCCACGCTTGCGTGGGTTTCCTTCGGGTACTCCGGTTTCCTCCCACAGTCCAAAAACATGTGCATTAGGTTGATTGATGACTCGACCTAATGCACATGTTTTTGGACTGTGGGAGGAAAACGGAGTACCCTGAGGAAAATGTTTGAGTGTGTGTGTGTGTGAGTGTGTGTGGCCCTGCAATAGTGTGTGTGGCCCTGCAACCTGTCCAGGGTGTACGCCCTGCCTGTCGCCTAATGTGCGCTGGGATAGACTCCAGTAGACCCTGTGACCCAGAGTTTGTGAATAAGCGGCCATAGAAGATGAATGAATGATAAACTCAAAGAACTACACATATCTTTTATTGTTATAAGAGTTTTAGGAGATTCCTCATAATTTTCACTGAAAACTTCTGTTTTTGGTGTTGTCTGAAGTTGGAGTTGGTAATGTTTGAACATGCTACAGAATCCTCCTTTTTGCATATGTTTTGTGCATGTGTAGACTGACCAAACCCTTTTATTTAAAGCAGTGGGGTCAGAAGTTTAACTATGAGGCAATATTCGTCAATGCAAATCTTTTAGTCTGGGCAGATTTAAGGTGTGTAGCAGTCAGCAGAAAACTAGACACTGCAGGGTTCTGAATTTCAATTAACATAATGCACCAATTAACCATAGATGGGCTTTTTTTAGTTGAAATGATTTGTGTTCGGGGCGACGCGGTGGCGTAGTGGTTAGCCGGTCGCCTCACAACAAGAAAGTTTTAATCAAGGGCACAGAGTTTGCATGTTGCTTGCGTGAGTTTCCTCTGGGTACCTCCCACAGCCCGAAAAACATGTACATTAAGTGATTGATTGGTCATTCTAATTGCTTATAGGATTGAGTGCGTGTGGTTTTGTGTGTGTGGCCCTGCGATGGACTGGCGACCTGTCCAGGGTGTACCCCCTGGCCTTCGACCCTATGTGTCCCTAAGGTCAAATGAGTCCAAGTAGGGAAGACCAAGCCCCTGTCTTAGCTGGAGTAGTCATTTAAGATGTCCAACCTGTCCTGCTGCTCTGGCTATCTCGTTTCTTTCCTGGATTGCAGGATGTGTGGTTCGGCATAGTTCTGTTACATTTGCAAATCCCGCTGCCCCATCGTCCGCAACTCCTTGTGTGCAGTGCGGCCTAAGCCACAGGAAGCATACAGTTGGTCGATGTCATCAAGTGAGTTAATCTAGCATACTCAACACAAAGAAAAGCTACAAAGCGCTTGTGTGCATCCGACCCGAGAATAAACTGCGTGCATGAAAACACACAAGGCTTGTTACAGTAACAGCATGCTTCACTTCTGTCTTTGTCCTCCTATTTGGCATAATTGTTTGATTTTTCCGCGGATGCCTCTGGCTTGCTTGCTTGAAAATTCTCAATTTGTAGATATGAATCAAATTGTGTGCTTATGGGAATGTTATTTTTTTTTAATGTTTATTATGATTTTGTACAGCTGTTTTGAAACAATCTCAATTGTTTAAAAGCGCTATATAAATAAAGGTGGATTGAATTGGCTTCTATTACACCCCACACTGAAAAAAAACATGTGCATATCATACTTGGATGCTCGTATTTGTATTTCCTGGTCAATGACATGCTTGTAAAGGGTTAACAGTCTTGCTCTAGGACCGGCGCTTCTGGGGATGGAAGCCAGGTCTTCCTGCTTTTTAGATCACAACTCATCACTGTAACCATTTGGGTCACCACTGCCTGAATTTTTTACATGTGTTTCTTCACATATCCTATCTTAGAAAGTTGGGGGTCAGGGCAGAAGGTCAGCTATAATACAGCATCCCTGGAGCAGAAAGCATTAAGTGTCTTGCTTAAGGGCCCAACAGTATATGACTGGTGGTGGTGTAGTTTTGACCAATGTTTTGACCCAAACTTCTCTACGTCTGCAGTAGCTTGTTTTATACTGCTTATAGAATCTCAAGTGACTAAAAAGAATGCAGACTTTACATAAGATCAAAAAAGGTCAAAAGCAGAATTGTTGATTTTCACAAGCATCATGCATAGTCTTAACAACATAACAGAGGTCATTTTTGCATAGGTAGACATTTTTAGACAGAAGTAAGTTATTTGCAGGTTATAATTACCAAACAGAAAGTGCACTGTTCTATATTTACACAGTGCAACAATATGAACTCAGCAATTACCCATGCAGACATTAGCTGGGCACATGAGCTCTCTCCTGCTGAGCTGGCCTTTTACCACCATACAAACACTAACGTAACCACTAACATGATTTCACCTGTCTGCACAAACCTGCCCAACTCTTGTACCTTAAAATATTCATAAGCAATGATTTGTTTGAGCATAATTACATGTTTTCTGAGTGTGAGCATAAGCAATTGAGTAAGATATTTAGATGGTTAAGGATGTGTACTGTAGGAATGTTTTGTATTGTATATGTCTGTCTGGGTTAGAGTGTCTCGTTGGATGTTTTTGCTGTTGTGTTAGTTGTGGTGGTGTTTTTAAACTGTTGAAAGCACACAATTGTCTGGGTTACATAAAGTTGTAATAAAAAACCCTGAGTCTCTGTGTAATATATGCTGTTTATGTAATGTCGCCTCACATTAAGAAGGTTCTGGATTTCCTGGATTTGATTCCCAGGCAGGGGTCTTTCTGTGCGGAGTTTGCATGTTCTTACCATGCTTGGGTTTACATTAGGTTGAATGGTGATTCCAAATTGTCTATAAGAGTGATTGTAAGTGTGCATGCTTGTTCGTCTATGTCTGGCCCTGCAATGGATTGACAACTTGTTCAGGGTGAACCCCTGCCTGTCGCCCTATGTGCGCTGGCATAGGTTCCTGCAACCCCCCGTGACCCTGAGTTAGGGAATAAGTGGTTATTAATTAATTAATCAATGCATTTTATTTGTAATGCAATTTTTCTAAAACCAAATTGATGGTCCCAAATACCCACAAAAGAGCAAGACAAAAATTACATGGTTATTACTAAAAGTCTTAATCAACTTTTTTTAATGAATTGGAGCATTTCTAAAATTAAAAGAAAGTGTATTCTGTAACTAAGGAGTTCCAGTCTTAAGTTTGCTTGGTGGCTGTTAAAGGATTACCAGAAGAGAACTGTCAGGAAAGTGTGTTGGAAGGTTTACATGAACTTAAAAGAGAGCAAAGATGCACCGGTGCAGTCTGACGTAGAGCATTATATGTTATAATGATGGGGAAAGTAGTACATAAGGTAAGTAAGTTTACACCGGGTACTCCGGCTTTCCTCCACAGTCAAAAAATGTATGTTAGGTTGATTGCTGATTCTGAATGTGAGTGTGTGTGTGTTGTCCTGTGACAGAACAGTGATTTATCCGTCTTTGCCCTCAAGAGAAATAGGCTCCAGCAGACCCTCCAGCATTTGTTTCAGAAAGACCGGAATTTGTTTTTTAACACCACTGTGGTACCCTGAGCTCAATTTTCAATTGATAAATGCAAGTTCTTCCGAATTAGGGCGTCTCTTAAATACTGCATATGTAAATGTTTATAAAGTTTATCAGTAATGCATAAGACCAGTTTACAAGAGACATTTCTCTCTCAGTTTTTAGCATCCTGTGTTGTATGTCAGCACCTCAACCCCCTCTGAACTACTACAAAAGATAGTGAGAGGGTAGTAACCTAACACTGATCCCAGGTTTGAAACACACATTTGCTAAATGACTGGGGTCCTTTTTCAGATGACCGCACGCATATTCCTCTAGTTTCACTTGCACCTGTCGTAGTACTGTTGATGGATCACGGCTGGATTAGCCAGAGCTCTGGAGTAACACTGAAAGGGGGGCAAAAGTGTAGGAGTTCCCTGCTGTGTTCATTTCTCCTGTAGCCACGTGGCGAGGAAAATCACACTAAACACAGAGAGAGATTGCACACTGGGGAAAACCGACGGTGAAGCCACAAAGCCGACACTGTAACTTACTGCCTGCTAGTTTATTTGCCTTCTAAAATGCAGGCGTGGTATCTGTTATTTAAAATGTCTACAGCATCTGTGTATAAACCAAATAATGGCCTTTCCCTGGTGTCTTGTGTGAATTAATACTCTTCAATAAAAGACACAATATACAAAAAGGCACTAAAATGTTAGGATGCATAAAATATCAATCAAATATCAACCGTGTCAATTCGGGACAGTTTTATTGATTCATTTATACCGTGTTAAATGCTTATTTGCAAATCATTTCATGAAAACATTACACATTTGTTGGCATCAGAAAAGAAGCACATCCTTGGCAGAGTATTATTATCTACTCGCAGCTTTGTGGCACATTTTTTATCCAACCATAAATAGTACATATTTGTGAATGCTGCTATTTTTACTTTATTACTATTGCAAGCGCTTCATCCCTTATCTAGAATATTGTAATTATGTAATATAATGTTTTGTACAGGGCGGTGTGGTCGCGTAGTGGTTAGCACGGTCGGCTCACAACAAGAAACTCCTGGGTTCGAATCCCGGGCTTGGGGTATTTCTATGCAAAGAATTAGCATGTTCTCCCCATGCTTGCATATTTTTACTCCCTGTACTCCAGTTTCCTCCCACAGTTTAAAAACATGTGCATTAGGTTGATTGGTGGCTCTCAATTGCCCATAGCATGAATGTGAGTGTCTGTAGTTGTTTGTGTGGCACTGCCTTTCGCCCTAAGTGGGATAGGCTCCAGCAGACCCCCGTGACCCAGAGTTCGGCAATAAGCGGGTATAGAAGATGAATAGATAAATGAATGAATGTTTCGTATAGAGATCACTCTTTGTCCATTTCTTTCGTCCTCTCATCTTTTTTCTTTTCTCTGTGTCTCTCATTTTGTTCCATTGCCTAAAAATCAAATCCATTTCAAATCCTTTGTCTTTCCTAATGTCCCAAAGCTTCTCACCTGATTGTTCCTCTCAGCAAGTCATTGTCAAATTCCTCTCTTAAGTGTAAGAAGTGAGAGAGAGTGATGTGGCCTATGTGTCAGAAATCGCACAATAGCCCCAGGTCTATTGTGATCTATATTGTGATCTGCAATACAGGATCAATCAGTGTAAACCCAAGGGTAAAGAAGTGTACAGTGTTTTAATTATGTTGTAGAGATTTTTCTTTCAATTGTCTTTGAGTCTTGTTGTTATGGTAAATACTGTGACTGTTGAGGGACAGACTGAGGGTATTATTTAGAAGCGCTTCCAAAAGAACATTACGTGAAGCATTGCAGACAAATTTAAAATTTAATCATTTAGGTTGTAAATGTATGTCAGTGTGTGGTATGGTGGTGTAGTTGGTCGATTCCCCAACAAGGGGTCTTTATGAGTTGGCATGTTCCCCCAGCGCTTGCGCGAGTTTACTCTGGGTACTTTGGTTTCCTCTTATGGTCCAAAAACATGTACATTAGCGTGATTCTAAATTGTCTACAGAATAAGGTGAATGTATATGTGTGGCGACCTTTCCAGGGTGTACTCTGAAGCCTTTTGCTCCAACACTGTTCCAGCATGACAATGACCCTGAGCACATATGTTATGATTGGATAGTCTTGATCTTAACACCACTGAACACCTTTAGGATGAATTGGAACACCAACTACAGTGCAGATCTACTGACCTGACATTTGTGTCTGATCTCACTAATACAGTTGGAGCTGAAGATATCTTACATACAAGCTTCACATTGGAGTGGAAATGTTTAATAGAAGAGTGGAACTCACTCTAACAGCAAAATGGAGAGTAAATCTAGAATGAGATGTTTAAAAATGAATATGAATCTGATGGTCAGGTGTTCTCCAACTTTTTCAATATAGTGTATGTTTCTTGGCTATTTTATTTCTCTTTTACTTTTATGAGTGGTCAAAATTTCTCTGTGTAGTCTGTTTTGTCTTTCTATTCAAAATCAGACTTTATTATGGGATGCATATCTGATATGTCTGGAATTCATCAACATTCATATTTCTAGCTAGTAGACAGTGTAACTGATGGACTCTGTGGCATTGAGCAACAGATTAGGACATGAGATAAAAGACAGTCTGGTTTCAGACAATAAGAAAATCTCCTTTTTTTGTGAGGAGCTGTTTTGGGCTGAGGGCACCAGATTAGATTACTAACATTCTTTTAATGTTCATATTAAAACTAAGAATATTTTGATATGAATGACTATACTGGATCTTTAATAGTTTTGCTTTCATGAGACAGTATCACACTGTGACAATGACAGTTTTATTTAATGGCAATATAAAGAGAAAATACTTTAAAGAGATTTATGACAGATACGAGATAGATAACAGCTGGTTTTATTAGGAATTAGGTGGTATTGTTTTACTATTATAAAAAAAATCTAAGTCATTTTTCTTTCTCTCTCTCTCTCCAAACATATCCGCATATTTAATCAAACATGATTGTGGTGTTGTTGCAGTCTGGTTCAATAATAGTGTATTACAAATGCTTTCCATATATCAGGCCTTAATGGCGACACCTCTCCCAGAAAGAAGAGAGATAGACAGAAAGAGAGAGAGAGAGAGAGAGAGAGAGCGAGAAAGGCAAAAGACAAAACTGTTGTTGACTCTCCTCATAAGGAGTGCTAAACAAATACCCCTTTGTCTGGGTGTTTAATTTATCCCACAGTGCACTGATACGGAACGTATACATATACAGTAAATACACTATATTGGCAAATATATCTACACTACTCAAAAAAATAAAGGAAGCACAACACAATGAAACCCCAAGTCAATCACACTTTGTTGAAATCAAACTGCCCCTTTAGGAAACAACACTGATTGACAATCAATATTACATGCTGTTGTTCAAATGGAATAGACACCAGGTGAAAATTACAGGCAATTAGCAAGACCTCCCTATAAAGGAGTGGTTCTGCAGGTGGTGACCACAGACCACTTCTTAGTTGCTATGTTTTCTGCTTGATGTTTTAGTCAATTATAAATGCTGGTGGTGCATTTCACTCTAGTGGTAGCTAGTGGTAGCATATGACGGAGTCTACAACTCACACAAGTGGGTCAGGTGGTGTAGCTTATCCAGGATGGCACATCAATGAGAGCTGTTTTAAGAAGGTTTGCTGTGTATGTCCACGTAGTGTCCAGAGCATGGAAGCGCTACCATAATACAGGGCCAGTACATCAGGGGACAGGAATGGTGTAGGTCAAGTCAATGCTAGACCTCATGTGGCTGGAGTGTGCCAGCAGTTCCTACAAGACAGAGGCATTGATGATATGAACTGAATCTGATTGAACACATCTGGGACAATATGTCTTGCTCCATCTAGCAACACCAATTAGTTATAATTATAAAAAACATAGTTTGTTTGGCCAGAACAAGAAATTCCTATCCAACATATTTCAGCTTACCCCTAAATACCCTAAAGACAATTTCCGTACAACCCAATCTTTAACACATAACAAAAACCTGTTCTGTCTCAACATGTTGTGGTTGGAGCTCATTTACTTCAGGGTTGCATCTATGTGTGAGTCTCTGGTGCCCTTTTTTTAACAGCGAGAGCCCAGCTGTGTGTTCTCTATGTACTGTTTCCCCTGCAGCCTGACAGTCTCAGCTTGCTGCTGTAATTCACAAAGAGTTCAGCGCTGTTGGAAGCCTGCTACCCCGTCTTACCCATGGCATGCTTTATGCTTTCTGCCTGAGGAAAATCCACAAAAAGAGACCCTTCTTTCTGACGGCATCACTTGTGTTTCTTAACACATCCTGAATAGCAGAGAGAATAGTACAATTGTTTTTGACAGGGAGAGCTTTTAAAGTGTTTCCCTCTTAATCTATAGCAAAAATGTTCTCTTAAATTAAAAAAAAAAAGTTAATATTTATTTATTTATCTTCTATAAACGCTTATTCCCTAACCCTGGGTCACAGGGGTCTGCTGGAGCCTATCCTAGTGCACATACAGCAAAAGGGAAGGGTAGACGCTGGACAGGTCGCCAGTCCACACACAGACTAACAACCACACTTCTATGGGCAATTTAGTGGCACCAATCAACCTAATGTGCTTGTTTCTGAAGTGTGGGAGAAAACTAAAGAACCTGGAGTAAACCTACGCAAGTGCAAGGAGAACATGCAAAGAAAACTCTGCACAGAAAGACCCCTTGCTCTGGAATCAAATCCAGGATCTTTTTGCTGCAATATTTTGGAGAGGAATCACATATGGATCTGATGGCCAGTTGACCACAAATCTTTGGCAATAGTGTTTTACCTTGATAATCTTTTAGCATTTTGTAGTGCATCATGCCTATTTTCAGCTCCTGTAAATCAAAGCACTCACACATGCATAAGCAATTAATCATCTTCTATGCACCTTTGTATGATTTGTAATTTGTTAAAACTCTGTGTAAAGAAGTTTAAAAGGGGGGTAGAAAAATATTCAAATTTTTTATGACGTTGAAAATAAACCATTTTAAAGCAAGAATATTAGTACAACAATATTTTTGCTATTCCATCATTTAATTAGTTAAACTTTACAGACTATCTATCTTCCTAACCCCACCCATCAATTATTGCCCACCTGGGATATCTGTCTGGCTACTGTTTTCATTTATTCATCTTCTATACCCGCTTATTCCCCAACTCAGGGTCACAAGTGTCTGCTGGAGCCTAGTCCAGCACACATAGGGCGAGAGGCATGGGTACACCCTGGACAGGTTGCCAGTCCATTGCATTGCCACACACACTCACTTCTAGGGGGGAATTTAGAATCACCAATCGAATTAATGTACATGTTTTTGGACTGTGGGGGCAACCGGGAGTACCCAGAGGAAACCCACGCAAGCGTGGGGAGAACATGCAAACTCATGCACATAAAGAACCAGGAATCAAACCTTCTTGCTGTTAGGCGAACGTGCTAACCACTACACCAACGTGCCGCCCGCCACTGTTTTGAGGTTGTCAATCTCAGCACACATGACAATAATAAGGTCCTCCAGGCTGTCAAGGTAAAATTTAGGAAATTTTAATTTCTCTATACCTACTAATTTAAGGTCACAGGGGTTTGGGGTCACGGGTACACCTTGGATAGGTTGACTCTTATGGGCAATTTAGAATCACCAATCACCTAACATACATGTTTTTGGACTGAAGAAGGAAATCAAAGAACTTTCAGAGAAGAGTAAACCTTTGTAAGCACTAGTAGAACATGCAAACTCCACACCCCTGCCTGAGAATTCGAACCCAGGAACTTCTTGCTGTGAGGCAACTAAAATGTGTAAAAATTTATTCCTTTTAATTAGTGATTTGCTATAATTTAACCATATGACATCTGACGGGTTTTCCCAGAAGAGTGACTATAAGTTGCCATAATTCACTGCCAGTTTTGTCGACCTATGTTTTTGGCATTCGCAAACATTTTCACATCACTCCCTATCTCCTTATTTTATCTTCTGCTAATGACTCACACATGCTTGGCTCGTCTGTGCTCCTTAAACCTCTAATATGGCTCAAGAGGCTTTTTCAACCTTGAAGATAAATGATCCCAATTTCACACATAGTGGCTTAATCCATATTCCCCTCTGCCAGTGTGTAAAGCTGGAGCTTTGATCAATCTCATTTATGGCCCCACAGGCCCCTTGTTAAGTCTATAGCCATGCTTATAACATTGCGCATGGTCAACAGGGTAATTGGAGGTCAAAGTTATGATGGATATGACAACCTGAGCCAATATTAATAACACACATGTACAGCCCTGTGGGGATGGCAAAAGGTGTGGATGACATGCTTTTTCATGCCTTTCACTATGATGATGGATTTAGGGCAATAAGTTAATGTAATTTGGAAGTTGTAGGGCATGGAGTGTGTGTATGTGTAAGTGTGTGAGATTGTGTTGGATATGGCACCAATTCATGAGTTCATACAGCTCCACTTTATGTTCTCAACCTGTTCAATGTTAAATGTGATGCCCTTGGTGCCCTGTCTGTTAATCACGTTGACACTTCTTTCACACCTCCCTGGCCAGAGAAACGCTGAGAAGAGCTTTCACTCATACATGTGCACCCTTCAACACATTAATTTACTGATGTGCTGCTGACGAAAACCTAAAATAGCGTAGTTGAAAAAGTCTGCAAGGATAGTTATCTATATTCTATATCTAACCTGACATGTTAGGAAAGTACTGTACTTGCAGGGTCTAATCTGCACAAGCCTTCAGAATCAATAGTGCTGCTCATGTAATTTCAACCATATTAGCAGTGGCAGATTGCTAATTAGTTAAAGATTGTTTAATTGATTTTTTTATTCATTCATTCATTCATTCATTCATTCATCTTCTATACCCGCTTATTCCCGAACTCGGGGTCATGAGGATATGCTGGAGCCTATCCCAGCGCACATAGGGCCAAAGTCCACACTCACATTCACTCCTATAGGCAATTTAGAATCACCAGTCAACCATGTTTTTGGACTGTGGGAGGAAACCGAAGTACCTGGAGAAAATCCACTCAAGCGCAGGAAGAACATGCAAACTTCGCACAGAAAGCTCCTGTGCCTGGGATTCGATCCCAAGACTTTCTTGTTGTGAGGCTAATTGGTTGTTCATAGTAAAATTGTTACAGCCAAGGTCGACAAGCAAAACACATATATAGAGGTGAATTCACAGACAGAAAAATTGATTCGGACATTGGTAACCCTGAAGCTAACTAACTTCTCAGTCCGAGAAAAAGTTTATTCACCAGCGATGAACAGTAACATTGACTTACAGCATTTAAATGTTTTCTGTACTTTATTTATATCCTTATTGCTACTAATCCTTCCACTGGTTTATATATACTACTATACACTTGATATAAGTTTAACTGATATGTTGAAAAAGAAATCAGCCCTGCTGTTATTAAATTGCTGCAAATGACCACAAATAACATAAATAAGGTTTTAGCATTGTGTCATCGAACCGTACAAGCCATTTATTTTAATTTATTTTTTATGACTGAAATCCTATCTGCCCTGTGACAGTTTTTAAGCTTCACCCAATTGAGCTTGTATTATGAAGATATTTCAAGGTGAACATTTTATTAGGTTGAGTCTATTCAGGATATAAAGGTCCACTGCAAAAGATAACACTCTGCTAGTCTTGAGCAAAAGAGGTCAGTAAACCTGATCGTGAGAAGAAACCTGATCGCAGCGCGGTGGCATGGTGGTTAGCACGGTTGCCTCACAACAGGAACGTCCTGGGTTCAATTCTCTAAATTGCCCATAGGAGTGAATGTGTGGTTGTGTCTGTGGCCCTACGATGGATTGGCGACCTGTCCAGGTTGTACCCCTGTCTCTCGCCCTATTTTTGCTGGGATAGGCTCCAGCTTTCCCTAACTTTGGATCATGGTGGTTTGCTGGAGCCTATCCCAGCGCACATAGGGTGACAGGCAGGGGTACACCCTAGCCTATAGATGAACAACCACAACCACAAACAATAACACCTATGGGCAATTTAGAGTGTGGCAGGAAACCAGCATAAACCCACGCAAGCGCAGGAAGAAAATGCAAATTTTTCAAAGAAAGACCCCTTGCCCAGAAATTGAACCCAGGACCTTCTTGCTGTGAGGCAACAGTGCAAACCAATACGTCACTGCGCTGTTCTATCATATACATATGTTTTGTCCTTACAAAGTGGGGTATGAATGCATTAATTTGTAGCTTGGATTTGTGTCAAACACACAAAAAAACATAATCTTTCATTTTTGTCATGTGCACTCACTGTTTCTTTATGTGATAAAAGCAATTCAGTTTTTTTAATCCTCACCCTCCTCTTTCTGTCTGTCTGTCTCTCTCACTCCCTCTCTCTCTCTTTCCCGCTCTGTCTCTGTCTGTGATATCCAGAACACCATGTCCTCATGGGGAAATGTCACACTAGCCTGGCAGCTCTCTTACTCTCTCTCACTCAGTCATGGAAAATGAGCATACAAAATGGCAAATTGACAGGAACATCTCGCTCCTGATTCCCCAAAGTTAAATAATACAAACTCGCATGCTTTATAGAGACACATTATGAGAGACTAATTTGACCGTGTGTTTATTTAACTAGATTGTATGAATTAAATCTAAAATATACTTAAGTGGTATAAAAGAGAGAGAGAGAGAGGGATTTGACAGGGTTTTTGCTATGGTACTTACATAACCTGGCATGAAAGTAGCTAATATATACGCTACATTTGTTTGATTTTCCAGACTTATCTGGCATGGGGGCGGGGCAGTGGCGTGGTAGCAGTTCGCCTCATAACAAGAAGGTCTTGGGTTTGATTCCCATGCAAGGGGTCTTCCTGTGTGGAGTTTGTATGTTCTGTAAGTGCATGTGGTTGTTCATCTATGTTTGGCCCTGCGATGGACTGGTGACCTGTCCAGGATGTACCCCTGCCTCTTGCCCTATGTGTGCTGGGATGGGCTCCAGAAGACCCCCAGTGACCCTGAGTTTGGGAATAAGCGGGTATAGAAGTTGAATGAATGAATAAATTATCTGGCATACTTCACTTGTTTTTACCATCTCCCTCATTTATCTCCCACTCCAATCTATCAGTATTGGAAGTTGCTACAGATACACACATAATTATAGTTATTGTGCCAAAGTCTGTAGGAAGCTTACTTATTACTTTATTTTGGCAAATTTCAATTTTATTTTTCTTTAGGCTTACTTAGGATCTTTGTCCTGAATATTGACCCATATTTTAAGTTAATATATTGATTTTTTTCCCAATTACCCAACAGAGCTACAGCAGCTCAATGCCAACTTGTAATAAGGTTTATGTCTGATCAGAAAGCATGCATATAAATACATAATGTGAGAAATGTTTAAACACATACATAACTGAGTTGTGTCATGATCAAAAACTTAAGCTTAGTAACTAACTGTCAATAACAATGGTAACAGTAAGAGAATAATTCAGCAGCAAGAATTCCTGCCAGTAAAACAAATCTAATTAAATCCTAATCCTAACAATCTTTAACCATTCACTTATTCCTCTTGCAGATGGCTTATTCCCTAATTCGGGGTCACAAGGGTCTGCTGGAGCCTATCCCACATTTTCACTTACAGCATTTGGCAGACTCTTTAATCCAGAGTGATTTACAATTATCTCTTTTATATAGCTGAGCAACTGGGGGTTAAGGGCCTTGCTGAAGTGCCCACAGTAGTGGCTTGGTGGTGCTAGGAATTGAACCCTGGTCTTTTTGGTGTCAGTCCAGCTCTCTAAGGGCTAAAGACATAAACGGTACACCCTTGACACCTGTATTCCGTACACACGCACTTAAACTCAATCCTTTGGACAATTTAAGAATCACCAAACAACCTAATGTACATTATTTAGACTTTGGGAGAAAAATGTAGTAGCTGGTATAGATCTATTCAAGTGTGTGTAGAACATGCAAACCACACAGAAAGACAGAAAGACCCCTTACCCGGTATTCAAACCCAGGACCTTCTTGCTGTGAGGCTACAGTGCCACGGTTTTGCCCATTTTAACCTTGTTTCTAGTAAAAATTTCTGACTGCTTATTTCAAATGCAGTTATTTCATGGCCATGTCTTTCATGGCCAGGAGCCAATGAAGAAAACTAGTTTCTGCTTTTTGTCTTTCCTTTCAGTCAGGGTGACACTAACCAATGATACGTGCAGATATATTTTCTCTGCACTTTTTTAACATCCTTCAAGTTTAACACTATCGCACTGTAAATTCAAGCTGCTTTGACATCAACATGTCACATGTTGAACACCACAGTGGTGCAGTGGTCAGCCCGGTCGTTTTACAATAAGAAGGTTGTGGGTTCGATTTTCCCGGGTCTTTCTGTGCGGAGTTTGCATGTTCTCCCTGCGCTTGCATAGGTTTTATTCTGGGTACTGCAGTTTCCTTCCACAGTCACTTGATTGGTGACTCTAAATTGCCCATGTAAATGTGAGTGTGTGATTGTTTGTCTGTATGTGGCCCTGCAAGAAACTGGCGACCTGTCCAGGGTGAACCCTGCCTCCACCTGATGTGTGCTAGGATAGACCCCCTTGACCCCAAATAAGTGAATAAGCAGAAAATAAATGAATGAATGTCACATGTTGTTATGTACATACTTGATTTAATGTAATAAATAATTGTGATACATAGCATACGATTTTAAGGGATCTATTATCTTTTTTAATTAAAAAAAGTTTTTGTAAATTGAATATTGTGGTTGTAGCTGTATGTTAATGGTTAACCTAACCCATGTTAACTGTTAAACTCTGCAGTGGATGGATAGCCGTGATAGGATAGGAAGCTGATTGGTTGAAATTAATCAAAGCTAGGAAAAAATAAAATTTTCTGAACCAGTTTCTAATGAGTAAAATTCAGCTTTCATTTTTAATTACCAAATGTTTTATTTCACAAATATTTTATAATGAAATTTTATACATCCAACAACTCCCTGCACCTGCTATAGCCTGGCTGTCAAAGTCATGTGCGTCATTCATTCAACCAGTTCCTTTCATGACCCGCTGTAGCTGCATGACTATAAACACACTCACACATACCTTCAAACACACAAATACATCATACACCATCATGTAAGTCATGTGAGCCCGTTTTGCTAATCCTATTATACAGATCCCACTACCAGCCTTAGAAGGGAAAGACCATCCAAACAAACGGTTTGTGGGTGTGTGTGTGTGTTTGTGTGTGTATGCTGTAGGAAATGTGTAACATTTCGTAGAAACGAGTGTGAAATCTGCAGCTGGGAGCTACTCTCCCTCTCTCTTTTTGATATTTGTCGTCACACCTGTCATGCCCCTTCCAGTGTACAGATACAATATTTTACTAAATTTTTTTGTGGTTTACAACACAAATAATCAAAAATTAAATTAAATATCTACATTATAACTAAAAGTTTATAACAAAAAAAATTTTACTAAAATATTGTAGGTTCAAAATTTCTCACCGAGAATGTGGAAGGCTGGGGTAGAAGAAACTAAGTGCCCTGCACACGGCTCTATCTCAAAGCTATCGATCTATAAGCATGATCCGGTAATGTATAGAAAACCTTGTTCAAAACTAAAGGCTGTTACTAAATTACTAAGTTCACATACTTTTAGAAATAATTAGATATTTATTTTAATTTTTAATTATTTGTGTTGTAAACCACAAAAATCACTTGTAACAGGAAGTAGACTCAGGACACAGGTGTTAGAACCAATCAGAGCAGTTTATTTAACTGGAGGAATTAAAGAACTTTTTCAAAGTCTTTGGAATAGATAAGGATCATTGAAGTCTTTGGAATAAAACTGGATTACCAAGAATAATAAGGAAAAGGACACGAATTGTAGAAACATTGGTATACTTAGAGAGTTTTTCAAGCTTGGAAGGAATGTGAGGTGCACATGCTTGAAACTCCAAAGAATGTGAGTGTTGAAAAGTGGTTGAGCCTGGCGTCTATGTCATATGGCTAACTAAGTTAGAAAAAACATTTTTGTATTTGGAACAAAAATTGCATCATTTAAAGGAATTTGGTTTTTTATCTCTTTTTTATATGTCTATATTGGAAACACAAAGTTTTATATATTTTTTCTTCACACCAAATTTTTGCAACATAGTACAAGCAAATTATTATATACGATATAAAACTGTAAGTGTAGTTATACATGGTTTAATGTGTTACTATTGACCTGCACTAACTGGGGCGGGTCATGCTGACTCTGTGTACTCTACTGTTTAGCATGCTGGCACATGCATGGAACAGCAAAAGGTTATAAGTTTAGACATAGTGGTACATTAAATACTCTACAAGTGGAAAGACTTTTTACAAGTATGTGTGTAGATTTGTTGTGCAGCAGCAAGGTCACTGCTTTAGAAGAAGCAGAACAATAATATTTGCACATTGTTACACATGCTGGAAACACAGGTCACATGGTCCCATCTAGAATCCCTTTTGCTATCATGACTCAGGCAGTAATTGCTTGATTTATTGGGTCATCATGTGATCATCATCAGACAAAGGTCTTCTGCATTCTTACAGATAGCCTGAAGCTGTAGTATTCGCTCAGCAATCTGACGTTCTTTGTATTTAGCTGTTCATGGGATTGGCATAAGGCAACAATAAAATAACACATCCTTGATCTGAATGAATGAAATATTCTTATTAAATACTTTGTTCTTTACTTAGTTGAATGTGCTGACAACAAAATCATATGTTCTCACAAGTAGTCTGAGAATCTCATCTTGGTACCTAATGGTAGTCATGCTACCTCTGGCAAGTAGATGGAGGGCTGGAGGATGTTGCAGGCAGCAGAACTTTCTCCTCGGCATCTCCAGACTCTGTCACGTCTGTCACCTGTGCTCAGTGTGAACCTTCTTTTATCTGTAAAAAGTACAGGGCTCAAGTGGCGAATCCGCCAATTTTGGTGTTCTCTGGCAAATGTCCTGCACCACTAGAGTAAAAGCATTTAAAAGTGACCAAAACATCAGCCAGAAAGCATAGGAAATAGGAAGTGGTCTGTGATCACCGCCTGCAGATCCACTCCTTTATTGGGGGTCTCTTGCTAATTGCTAATAATATTTACCTGTTGTCTATTCCATTTGTACAACAGCATTTGGTATTGATTGTCACATCAGTGTTGCCTTCTACATGGGCAGTTTGATTTCGAGTGTAATTGACTTGAAGTTACATTGGGTTGTTTAAGTGTTGTTTTTATTATTTTTCTCTCTAAACTGTTGCTACAAATATGGAAGCACACAGTTGTCTAGAATGTTTTTGTATGTTGTAGCATTACATTATTTTTTCACTAAAATGAAGAGACTTCAACACTGTTCCAGCATGACATTGACCCTGGGCACAAAGCTCCTAAGCTTCATTATCTTACGCTGTGCTATTATAAGAGTGAAAAATACATGACTGTATTGAAACTTACAGGTAGGTGTGTTAAGGAACGTTGAACTCAGCTCTGAACTAAGGTATTCTCTGAAGGTCAGAATCACTGTATCTGAAAGAAAATGGTACTTTTGCTGTGGTTTCCATGGTAGCTCCTGCTCCCTCTGACTGCTGTCTAGATGTCTGGGACTAATTGATTTAGATATTTGTGACTCCTTGCCAGAAAACAAGCCATTTATATATCATGGTGATTGGTACATCACCTTTCACCTGTTGTTGCTGGAGTGGACATACAGTATGTTTGGTGGACATTAAGTGTGGGTGAAGTTTCCATCTACATGATCTCATTTGTTTGTAGCTTATTTGACTTATGACAGTGTATCACCCACCTAGATCATACTGTTAGGTGGCCGGCTAGTATATCCAGCATTACACCATTCTGAAAAGGCAACAATAGCAATAAGACAGAACACAGCTGCCAGTTTCCTAGTCAACATTTATGTTAAAATTGAAAATGATATATAAATAAAGAGAACTCAGGAGGCAAATTGTTTGGTTTAGAGCAACAGAAAATGGCAGCACCAAAGACTGATGGCTTGTTTGAGTACAGAGTTCAGAAACCTGCACTCCTACACTGCTGCTGAGCTAAAGCTGCCTATAACCATTGTACGGTGTTCAGTAGAAAACATACTATTTAATTAGATTCCAGTTTTATTTATCACATACATGATTATACACAGTACAACTTAAAGTGAAATGTTTCTAAGTAACTCTCTGGATGTTTGGGGTCAAATTGCAGGGTCAGTTACACTACAGTGCACGTTCCTCAAGGACCACTGCTCAACATTGGCATGCTTGGGGCTTGAACCCTGTCTTCCTGGTCTCCCAATCAACAACTCAGCATCTTAACTATTTGAGCCATCAGTGCCCAATAGATAGATGGCTTTATTTATCCTGTGATACATTAACTGCTATGCCATGTTTTTAAATCCAAAGTGCAAGCAACAGTTTTTTGTTTTATTATTTCTTCTTGTGAATGTTATAATAGTAATCCATATGCATACACACAAATATTTGACTGTTTGCGCTGAGTAACTCCCTGCAGTAGTTTACTATGGCTTTCCAACCTGTCAAATTCTGAAGAACACCAGAAGTTGACGCTCTACCTTCTAAACAAAGACTGCCAATAGAAATAAAGTAGATTTTATTGAATTTGTTATATATTTCCTGTTTCAATAGTACATTACAAATATACTAACAAAAATGGCACTTATTTAAATATATATAAAAAAGTGTATTACCGACAGGCCTTTACCTATTTTTTGGCATACAACAATAATTTTTTATTTAGTTTATCTTATATATATTACAAATATATACTTGAATTAAAAATGGTTTATATGCACTTTATGTAATTATATTAGTATTTTTTTTAACTGTCCCCCAAAAAAGAATATTGTACCAGTTCATTGAATGTACGCTGTTACAGAAAGGCAGTGGTGGCTTAAATGGGTGCTGATTTGACCTAAAAAATGGGTCTCAAATAAAATTGGTATGTGTGATTTACATTCACTTTCCAGAATTAAATGAAATATCCTAAAGTTCTAGTTCAAGTATTCTTTTTTTCACCACGGCACACTGACTGATCTAATTGGAAATTGGGCTTTACTTAACATAGGGTCCATGTAAGCCTCACAAGATTTTCTGCATGTGACACACACACTGTCCTTATTTTACCCAGATGGTATTTGACTGGAGCTATTAAATATTTTCGTTCTAGCTTTTTTTGTCTGTGCCAAAATATACATGTCTCAACCATAAAAACAATCGATAGCTGCCAGATATTCTTCTCACAGGAGTACAAAACACTGGCACGTCTTTATTAGCATCACATGGCAGATGTTTAAAAAGTACATTGATTGTCAATATAGTACATGTGAGTGCAAGGTAGCTTAAGTGTTGAGTGGTGCCAGTGTTCCTGGCACATGTTATCCATGTGTATAATGTGCAGTGCCAGCAAATCAGGTATGATACAATTACAGACTTGAAAATAAATTGTTATTAGCTGTGTATTGCTCAATTTTACTGGATAATGTGCCATTGCCTTATTTGGAGTGTAAAATTTGGTATTTTGATAAATCATTACTAAATGTCTATTCTGGGAGTTAGGGTCTGATTCCAAATCTACAATTTTGCATCTAAGCTTATTTCTAGTTCTTCTGCAGTTTAAATAAATGGTTGCATCTTTCTAATTAAAGCACAATTGGTGTTTCTCTGATTTTTGTTTAGAGTTAGAATTTCCACATGACATCATCCTTCTTAAAAGAGATGATTTGGTTTGATAAATCTTTTTTATTGATGGTAAATGTCATGTTTAGGATGAACGCTCTGAATGAAACATGGAAACATCAGATTATTTGAACAATTATAAAGAACTCTTTAATACCGCTATAAAGACACACTGTCAATAAAAGTAGAAGTGTTACAAAGTGTTGCCACACAGTAGATTTAAAATGTAATGTTGATTTGTCGTCAATTTTTGGCTGAGATTAATCAAATTAATCCATACAGCATCAATACAAGTGTCAGTCAGTCCTTATGGAACAGATAAACAGTTTATTAACTGTAGATGTTAACTGTTTATTTACTGGTAGTTTTCTGTCAGCATCATTCTTTGTGTGTGTGTTTGTGTGTGTGTACCCTTGGGACTTGCCGCAGTTCAGTAAGAGGGCATGCGCACAGAGGTGTGAGACAGAAGAAAAAGTTGTGAATACATGTCTGCATCTAATTAACCAGTTCAGTACATTGTGGACTGCTTTTTTTCTTTATTTTATTAAATTCAACTGTTTTGGTGAATCTGCAACAAACGCTTAGGTACATTCGCACATTCTGGACTTTTTAACATCGATTCAGGAAACAATGAAGAAAGAATTATGATGCATCAATTAATCTATTTTTCAATTTAAGAATGTACTGGGGCGGCACGGTGGCGCAGTGGTTAGCACCGTTGCCTCACAGCAAGAAGGTCCT
>JAOTQW010000012.1:2304842-2314905 GCA_026260075.1 Sisor rabdophorus
TGTTTCATTTTACTGTGTACTGCATCTGCTCTATATAGATAAAATGACAATAAAGCTTAAATTGACCTGACTTGACTTGATTAATACAATTTAATGAATCAAATACTAGAATTTGGGTTGTAAATGTATGTCAGCTTCTAAGAGTGTTTTTGTCAGCAGAAAAGTACTTGCTGACCCTGACTGCCCACCACTGCATTCTAGAGACCACATAAGGCCTAATTTTCACATGGTGGTGACAGTGTTAGTGTTTGGACATCTGTGATTGTGTGCAACCAGGCAGTGATGCCATAAACTCAGTACCCTCTTCCCCTTTTTGCTTTCTTTTCCTTGCTTCCCCTCTCTCTCCCTCAATACTTCCTCAGTTCATCCATCTTATCTTCACCTCAAGCCCCCTGCTCTTCCTCTCCTACACAACACAATGACCTCATGCCGGAAACTCAGCTCTCTTTTTTACTTAAGAGTGGGCTCTTTGTCTTGGGTACAGAGCAGTCTTTTAGCATCTGGAAGTTCACCTCACCCACTAGTCCAGTGTCAGAGGCAAATTACAACAGCAATGTGCAGATTCTCTTGGAATGATGCCATAATTTTAAGTAGATTGGGCTTCTTTCGTGGTAGAATTATGACATCACTGAATTTGCAAATCTGTTTCACATTAATGTTCTGGTCATGGTATTTTCTTACAAAAACAGAAGCCCAGTTGCCCTGTGCCAGGCCTAAAAGTCATCTGTCTGGTGCCTAAATGTCTACTTTGTGGCGCGAAAGAAACAAGACGCAATTCTCAGTCATCAGGTTCTGTCTGGCTTGAGAAATAAGGCCCCTCATCCATCAAACATAAACACACACACACACCCACACACACACGCTGCCATGGGGGCTTTGGGACAGGACCAGGGTTGTTCAGGCCACAGTAATAGCCCTGTTTTTCCTTTTTTTAAACTCCTCTACTTTTACATCACAGTAGCCCTATTTATATAGCCACATCTGAGCTAATAGAAACTGTGAATTACACAACCAAATGTTTCGTTGTATTCGCTGGGGTGGCCTCCTTTTACTTCATGTTGCTCAGACCTCACCAGAATAAAAAAGAGTGAGCCTGTCAAATGTTGTAATGCCGAAGCCTAAGCATGGCTTGTCCTGGATTTGCGCCTGGTATCTGCATATATCTGGCAGAACAGAATCAACCATTTTCTCACTCATTTACCTGGTTAGCATATCGATGAACACACTTGGCATAATGTATACTATAGGTTGTTCAAAGTAATTAAGAACTCACAAAAACAGATAAAAATCTAATTATAAGAACACAAAAATAAATAGGGATAAATGCGATTTCTCACTATCTATTTTGATAGAGTCAGGGCTGGTATAAATGTCTGGACTAATGTTTTTTATAATAATGAAACAGGTGGCTGAATAGATTTTTTAACGTATAAGGCAATAAAAGTCCTCAGAGAGGGGACAGAATGAATTAAAATAGCACCATACAAAATACTGTATAGTGCAATATTCCGTATTGATGGTGTTGCCAGTGGTAACACCACAAAAAAAGAATTATTTACATGCATTATTATACAACATTAGATTTTTTTCTTTTCATTTAATCCGAAGTTCCCTAAACAAGCACCTTCACAAAAACATTACAGAGTGGTTAAAGATAATGACTGAATGAATTTTGTCTTTGCTAATCACTTACTTTTAAGGAATGAGAAAATTCTGTCTCTTTTCCCGACCCATTACTGCAACAATAGACTGTTTTAGATATGACTAAGATGTTGATGGAGATTAATAATTGATGCTGTACAGTAAGTCGAATGAACGCCTGGTGTAACCATGGCACTTAATTTTCAGTATGAGTCAGATTCACTTTTATCTCTACTGTATGTGGTATTTCATGGCCTCTTTAAAAGTGGGACATATCCTTTCTCACAGATACACACTGAGGAGCAACTGAAATAGGTTTGTTTTAAGTCTCCTGTGTGTGAGAGAGAGCTTTTTAGCAGGGCACTGACTCAGTGGTGTAGTACAGTAATGGTGGTCAGGGTGACCGTAACTTTCTTGCATCTGGAGAGCCATTTTCTTTATGTTGCTTAAACCCTTCATCTGGGCCCAATTTCCTACTCACACAACAGCTGGCTGGTGCTTTTATGTGCAGCAGGATTGAACTGAGGAATTCCAAGGACCCAGACTTTCTTAAAGCCTACGGCCATCTAATTACAGACATGGGACACTGTCATACCTCAGGAGAAAATGTGTGCAGACTTTCTATTTGCAAGTTGTGGTGAACATCTGTGTTAAGCTTCTGCTTTTCCACCCTTTGGAAAAGCTATCATTAGTATGTCAATGACACACACACACACAAATCTCTTTTTTATGAAAAAAGTGCATCCAAACACATACAGACAAAGATACGAATGATAAACTGTTTGTGTGTGTATAGCAAAATGAATGAAAGTTTTATTTGTAGACTTTTAGCTAAATTGCTTGCTAATATTAGTACTTAATTGTATCTTATATGCCCACACTGTACATAATCTGAGGGTTTTTGACTTTATTTTTACTTACATATGTGTGTTTCAGCATACATTAATTCTTAAGTAGGGCAGCATGGTGGCTTAGTGTTTAGCAAGAAGGCCTGGTTTGATTCCTGAGCAGGTGTCTTTCTGTGTGGAGTGTGTATGTCCTCCCTATGCTTGCAAAGGTTTACTTTGGGTTTCCTCTTTGGTTTTCTTCCACAGTCCAAAAACATGTATGTTATTTTAATTAGTAATTCTACATTGGCCCTGTGATGGATTGGTGACCTGCCCAGGGTGTAGAGCTGGGATCGACTTAAGAAGGTATATAAGATGAATGAATAAATGAATGAATGAACAATGGAAGCAGATGCTGGTGGGTTAGGAACAACTGGTTATTTGTGATAATTGTGGAGGTTGTCTGTGATCGGTAATCCTGTGCCGATCATCCATATCTGAAATTTCCTGCACAAATTACCTACCAGATTTTGCTGAACACAATGGTTCTATGATAAAATAAATCCTATATGTATTGGTATCTTTAAAAATTGTTATTGGTTTGTATCACTTAATAATTCTGTTTCCTTGCATGAAAAATAAGGATGTCTGAGTGCTGCATATCACTATACTTTCATACAACAATACAATTAAAAAAAAGAGAATCTTTAATCTTTAATCTTTAAAAGAAACAAACAAAAAAATTGTGATAAGTCAAATTACAGGTTATGCTAATCCCACGCAAATATGCCATAAGAAATTTGGATGGGGATGGGAATTGGTAGCAGAGTTTGTGTACTTTGCTCTTTGTCTTTATGTGAGTGAAAAGACTGTAATGATATTTAAGTCTGTTGAACTTCAACTCACCAGAAGGATATTATTTTATGACTACACCATGGAATACATTATTATAGCAATCTCCTGTACTGAGACCATATATCTTAAGTTAAAAAAAATCAAATTTTTTACTATCATTTAAACAGCATCCAACATCCAATCAAATGGGATTGGCTCGGTGATATAAATTCACTGGGACACAAGCCAACGGGTGAGTTGGCGTAGAGGTTAGCACAGTCGTGGCACAGCAAAGGGTTTCACGTTCAATAACCTGGCAAGGGTTCTTTCTGTGCAGAGCTTGCATGTTCTTCCCGAGCTTGCATAGGTATATTCCAAAAAAAAGGGTATTCCATTTTTTCACACAAACCAAAAACATGTACATTAGGTTGATTGGTGATTCTAAAATTGACCATTGGAGTAAGTGCAAGGCTTTAGCAGACCCCTGTGACACAGAGTTATGGAATAAGTGGGTATAGGAGATCTATGAATGTACTTAACAATAATGTTAAGTTATTGCTCACAGTAGATTATAAACTGTTGGGATCTTCTGAAAGCGGTCTTTCCGGTATATACCAAATTAGGTGAAGAACAAAACACATCAAATAATTGGCAGTTTGCAGGTGTAATGCCCAGCTAACAGGAACATAAATACCTTAAGTACTTTTCAATATCAAATTAAGCAGAAATGCATACCAAAGTACACAACATTTTAACGTAATTGGGTCTCCAAAAAAGGTAAAATGAAGTTTTCACTTTAATCAAATGCAGGGTCAGTATTGAACAATGGGTACAGGTTAAAAAAACAGGCCATTAAGAAGCAAATAAATTCTTATGGGGTAGTGGGTATTAATGGTTAATGGTTGGAATGCTGCTTGTTGACTGTTGGCACCATAACCAAGGCCCTTAACCCTCAACTTTAATAGGAACCAAATAAAAGGTTTTTTTTATTTCAATTGCTCTAACTAACTAACAATTGTCATAAATGTAAATATAAGATGATAAATATTCAATCTTCACAACCCTGTAGTCATTATTTTCTTAACATACCCAAAACAAAATATACACTATGGTGCAAAAATTTCGTCACCAGAGCATCACAAACACATATTTTAGATTTTTCCATTTTGCTACCTAATGACTTTTCACTCTTCTAGTAAGACTTTCCACTCCAATGTGAAGCTTGAATGTGAGATATCTCTTCATTCAGCTCCAACACTATTAGTGAGATCAGACACTTACATCAGTTCCATATTTGTAGCAACAGTTTGGAGGGAAAACACATAGGATTCTAATGGTCAAACTTTTGGCAATATAGTGTGTGTTCAGTTATTATTATTATTTTTTTACCACAAACTCGCCATTTTGACTAATCCACCCCAGAGTATGTCCACATTAAGTTCTTTTTTTGTTTGTTTAACTTTGAAGATTTTGCCCATGCCCTTAATTCTTTTTGTTTTCTTTGAGATAAGTATTTCTCGAAATAGTTTGTTTGCTCAATTATTCGTTTGTTTTCCTTATCCCTTTTGGATGGTTGACTCACTTAGGATGTGATGATGCATTTATATTAGACACACAAAAATAATTCATTTCGAACATTCAAATGAAAACCTTTCAATCTCTAAATGACTATTTTAAATTGGGAATATTGGGAGGTTTCTTTTACACCAGTTTCTTCTGGTCAAATTAGTATTAGATCCAGAGGATCTTCAAAGAATTTCTGGGTATAAATTGGGCTCAGTGTCAGATATGTTCAATTTAATAAATCAGTATCGCAATAGAGAAAGAATGCGGCTTTACTTTTTATAAGCACTTGAAATCGCATCTTTGCAAAGGGTTGCAGTGAATCAGTAAAACCTTAGCATTAAGATCGGTATTGGGAAGTGGTACCCCAGTGGTTAATCATCTTCTATACATGCATATTCCCTAATCTAATGAGGTCTTTCCATGTGTAGTTTGTATGTTCTCTCTGTGCTTGTGTGGATGTATTCTGACTTCCTTCCACAGTCCAAAAATCCTGCACTTTAGGTTGATTGTAAATTATCCATAAGAATGATTTTGAGTGTGTGATCCTGTGAGGAACTGGCAACCTGCCCAGAGTGTTCCTCTCCTGCTTTTTCAGCAGAAACCCATGATATCGAATTAGGGAATAAGATGAATTAACTATTATTTTTTTAATAGTAATGCCAAAAATATAAGAGCAAAGAACTAGCATGCAACTACTAATAAAATACTATTATTATTATTATAGTTACTAATATCATTTATCACTTTATCTTCTATACCTGCTTATTCCCTAGCTCGGGGGTCTGCTAGAGCCTATAACAGCGCACATAGGGCAGAAGCCTGGACAAGTTTGCCAGTCCATCGCAGGGCCACACACACACTCACTCCTAGGGGCAATTTTTAATCACTTATTAACCTAATTACTGGGGTTACTGGGGTCTGCTGAAGTCTATGCTAGCACACATAGGGCGAAAGGCACAGATTGCCAATAAAACTAATGTACATGTTTTTAGACTGTGGGAGACATTGTGCCAGCTGTCATGTCAGTCTTATCATTCTACAGCAGAGTAGAACTAATTTGCAATGAGTTCTGGTGATGGAAGATGCTTTTAGCCATATTAGAGCATATGGGGCTCTTCTGGTTTGCTATTCCCTGGCTGACCTCACACCCTGACCCATGCTTTCTAAGCTGGGATAGGTAAAAGAATAATATGGTAAGGTACACGTGACAAATACATAAAAGACGTTTCTTCGTTGGGGTCAGATGTCCCAATGTGGCATTGGATTCAGACAAAAGAGTAATATTATTGCGGTTTGTGGTGACATCCAACCTAATGAAATACAAGAGACACTGATTTGTCATTAGCGTAAACAAAAGGATAAAACCTTTTACAGCTTTCTGACATTTACATTTACAGTATTGGCAGATAACCTTATCCAGAGCAATTGGAGGTTAAGGGCTTCGCTCAGGAGCCCACAGTGGTGGTGCTAGGAATCAAACCCGGGTATCAGTAACACCTTAACCTCTAGGCAACCCTTAGTGTGACCATTTGTGACAGTGGTTCCATCTAAAAGATATAGAAGTGCCAGCGTCTTCCGTTTAACTTGGAATGCAGAAAGGACATTAGTGTCAGTTTTGCATGTCTTACCTTTATACAGGGTCAAATACGTTTGATGAATCCAGGATAATATTTTAGCCATCTCAGCAAATTAAAATAGTGTACTGCAGTGGCCCTTGTGCTGTTTCTGGAGTGGCCTGCTAAACAGCAATAAATATTCACTGACATAAAACTGTGTGTGTTTAGGGGTCGGTGTGGATGGGCTAAGTCTGTGTGTGATGGTGGTCAGTGAAAGCTTAAAAGCTCCTGTAAGGGCGTGAGCTACATATGCGCTAGAATCTCCAGACAGCATTGCAGTAGATATCTGAGCAGGTCACTGCATGGAACATATTATGCGTCTGCATCTAGCGAGGAAGCTGTGCATTTAAACGTGACTGTGTGTATCGGTATTAAACGCTTCTGCAGCAACACAGTAGCTGGGCGGGCCTCAGTGCTGAACGACTGCCAGCACAACCCCATTTCACCCAGCCTCATGTTGCAGCAGAGCCCAGCATAGCTTTATTAATGTAACACGATCCTGCTTCTCTTGTCTGCTCACCTCATCTTCTCATCTCATCTCCCTCTCTCCCTGTCTTGCTCTCTCTATATTTATACACACACACACACATACACACACATAAACACACAGGAAATTCATGCCTGTGGGGAATGAGGGGCACTTGCTGCCGCAGTGCACACAGCGTCACTTTGACACATCTGGCCAGCCAGACAGTTTTAATCAAGTCAGAGGGTACCGGGTTCATTGCACCACGCCTCTCCTTTCTCCCGCCAAAACCTTAATACATCCTGTCTGCACTGAATTCACTGAATCACTTTTACACACTCGCTTGCAGAAACAATCAAGTGTAGACACCTGGTTAAGAAATATAGCAGAACTGGATGTGTAATCAAACAACTAGTTAAGCAGTAATTTTCTTATCTGTTTCTTAATTGGCTGCTTGTAATAAGAGGTTGTGCGAACCCAATAGAACGAATACAAACAAGCATGCTGACTGAGGCGATCATCTTCCTGCTTGGATCAGGTATAAGGCTTTGCTCCGCATATCACAGGGAACTCATTGACCTGAAAAAGAAGCCGCACCCTTTCCAGACTGCTCTCTTTGGTCCCCTGCTGGTCCTCAGGGATACTGCGGCCTGTGGCATTGCACTCCTACTCCTCCTCCTCCTTCTTCTCGAGGAGAACAGACAGAGGCCCAGTGTATGTAGGCGTCCTCCCTGATCCCAGAAAAACAAACTGTGTATTTTTTTCTATACAGCCTTAGTAACACAAAAACAATTCTGATCTGTGAGAGACTCAAATCTATTGCTTGCTTTTTTGCCCCCGTCCCATAGCCTCCTAAATTGAACACAGCTTAGCCTGTTCTATTCATTAACTGGGCAGAGAATGAAGTCGTTTTGGACCGCAAATGGCCCAGTCAGCATTGGTTACGATTTTCTGATCATTCAAAGTTGCAATTTGTTTTAAAAATTAGGAATTTTGGCCAAAAAAAGCTCATCATTGCTGATGGGCTGCTAATTTGTAATTAGCATTAAACTGACAGACGTATTGGGAAAATCTTATGGTTAGTAGTTTGTCCTTTTTTCCCATCACTAACAAATATATTTAATTACACCAGCCCATATAAAATCAAAATTTTGTTTTTGAAAAAAACACAGTGAACACACTATCCAGCATTCTATGTCTCACTCAACAGCTAGTCGGCATGCGCGTAAGCAAGTGGACTTGTCTGACCTACAAGGTAATTGCTGTAAATTATACCTAATAAAATCAGTTCATTGTAGTACATCATCTTGTATTGTTTTTATACAATATTTATTATCTATAAGTTTATTATTTATAACTTTTTCTCAGTTAAAAACATTGAAAAACAATAAATAAAATTGCAATGTTTTCTTGCAGGCTCGGAACGGATTAATGGAATTTAAATTTAGTTTAATATGGAAAATTGATTTAACAGTTAAAAGCTTCGTCACAGAAAATATTAAACTCGTAAGTATAATAATAATAATATAAGCATTCCTGTATATTTCTCGCATGGTCAGTTTCTTTCTTTTGCAGGCTTCTATGCTCATGCAACCATGTTACGCAATTCTGAGGCGCTAAAAGCATTGGTGGTAGGGAGTTAATTTATATGTGTGTGTATACACTAAATGTGTCTGCTGTTGCCCTGCATAAGTGAGAACCACTTCCTTAGCATATAGCCACATGCAGCCTTGTTAATACCAGCGTTTCAAATTTCTGTGAGTTGGCAGGGGTACTGGAATTGGCTTTCACTAAATACACCCTCACACATTTTCACACACGCTAACCAAAAGACGACATATTCACGCTCTGGATTGGGGGTTTCTATGGTGACTGGCTCGCTCCACTGAGAAGGTGTTCTCATAGAATTTTAGAACAAGGCGCTCTGACTCTAGGAAACACCTAATGCTCAAGATTTACTCACACATTACCTGCACAAATTCTGGTAGTCTTTCATGACCCAATACTGCTGCACCACTTACAAGTCCGCAACAGGTGGGTCCTTGATCTAGACCCACCTGTTTTGTTCCAGTATACCAGCTGACCCTGTGAGACAGGCAGGGGTACACCCTGCACAGGTCGCCATTCCATCACAGGGCCACATACAGACAAACAACCACACACTAACAATTTAGAGTCACTAATCAACCTAATGTACATGTTTTTGGACTGTGAGAGGAAACCTACACAAACTTGGGGAGAACATGCAAACTCCCCACAGAAAGACCCTGTGCCCCAGAATCAAACCAACCTCCTTATTGTTGTATGGCCACCGTGCTAACCACTACGCCACTACGCTGCCCTAAAATAACCATTTTACAAAGAATTCTCACATTCTCACCTTTTGACTTCTGAAATGAACAGACATTTTACATTCTAATTTTTAATATTTTATTAAGCATACAGATTATCTGCATGCTTGTACTATACGACAAATGATGTGTGGTTATTTATCAGCCACAGTTACTGGTACATCCTTTTTATCTTCCTGTAAGTGTTGCCATTTCTCTTCCTTCAGCTTGTTGTCAGAATTTTCAGTCATTTACTGGACCTCCAGGATTATTTGGATTTTTTACTGCCAGGTAATGGCAGTGCTTTTATTGCTAGCAGCCTGCTGCCACAAATTTCTTTTAAATTTTTATCTTAGAATTAACTCTGATCCCACCGCAAAAACGTGAGTCACCCACTTTTCTCTTTGCCCCTCAATCACTTGAACAGGAGAAGACAGTCACGACACGAATCTGTACAGATGAGTCAGTGAGAGGAAAAAAGGAGAATTGAGGAGATAAAGATAAAAAAGGGTGAAAACAAAACAAAATAAAAGATTAACTGGAATACAAGGGAGGGGAGTAAAACAAATGGGATGATGAAGGGAATAAAAACAGCTGAACCGAACAGGGGTTTTTGAAGATTTTGTCAGATAAGAGAGAATATGTAGATGCCGCATGTGCAATGAAAAGGGAGGGGATTCCTTAGAAAAAAAAGCAAGGGGAGAGCCGTTTGGCTTGTATGCCACTCCCCTGCCAGAGAGTGTGTGTGTGTGTGTGTGTGTGTGTGTGTGTGTGTGTGTGTGT
>JAOTQW010000012.1:2315005-2333226 GCA_026260075.1 Sisor rabdophorus
AACCCCGGTCTTTCTGGTAATAGTCCAACACCTTAACCACTAGGCCACCCCTTCCAATTGGTGATTCTAAATTAGGAGGCATAGGAGTGTGTGTGTGTGTTTGTTTGTCTATGTGTGGCCCTGCAAAGGTGTACCCCTGCGCTGAGATCCAGTATACTCCTGTCAGCCTGAGTTTGGGAATAATCGCGTATAGAAGATGAATGAATTGATAAATATTAGAAGCTATACTAGCCATATCTGATTTTTTTATTATTTTGAACATGAATTAAGGACCTTCAGGGTCTTTTGTCCAGTCTACATAGATTTCTTCTGGATTTTCCAGTTTCCTACCACCAACGAAAACATACTGTTTTCGCATGTCCACACCTTCAGGTACTTTGATTGCCTCCCACAGTCCAAAAACATGTACATTAGGTTCACTGGTGACTCCAAATTGCCCTTAGAAGTGAATGTGAGTGTGTGGTTGTATGTTTGTGGCCCTGCTATGGACTGGCGACCTGTCCTGGGTGTACCTTCTGCCTCTCCCCTATAGGCTCCAGCAGATCACGTGACCCCGAATTAGGGAATAGGCAGGGACAGACGATGAATGAATGAATAAAAGATCACATGCTTTGTTTCCAGAAACACCAAGGCCCTTAACTGATCATTCAGATAAATATTGAAATGTCAATAAAACTCAGATGATGTAAATGAAACTAAAATGTAAATGAAATATAATTTCTATTAATGTGATTGATTAGTTTGTGGATTTGTATGCAGGTTGAAGCAGTTACGGAGAGTGAAAAAAAGAAAGAATAAATTAATGTAAATTTGTTTATTATGTGTGTTTGTAATTGTTTATATCGATTGACCATTGTAAGATTTGTAAACGGGAATGGAAATGAATATGGTTTCAGGTTAAGGCACAATTCTAGTGTTGTTTTGATGTGATAGATTCAGTTTAAAAGACACTGCTGTTGCAAAATTGCATGTTTGACAGCTTCTAAAATACTGAATATTATTCTGCTAAATATCACAGTCCTTAAACTGTCCACCACAACCAGTTCTGGGAAAATCAACAATTATAGGAAAACCCTTTTTTTTTTAAATACACTATGTCTGGAATGTTGTTTTTTTTTCTCAAATCTCTAACACCCAAAAAAGAAGGACGCTTCCTAACTTTACTTTTGGAAAATAACTTTTTATAATAAGACTTGCATGAACAAGTTAATATATTATTAAAGGTAAGTTAATTACCTGGGAAATTCCCATCAGAAAATGGGCATTTTATCCATACACCGGTCTCTGTGACAAACTAAAAGGCAAAATACATCAAAGAACAAATTGTCTGAGAGTTGAATAGAAATATCACTTTCACACGGTAGAGGAGTGTCTAGAACAAAACATGAAGCAGAAGGACACATAGAGACATCAACAGTGTCTGATCAAAGGCAGTGAGGTTAAACAGTAGAACTGTATTTACCTTCATGCAAAGTCGCGGATGGGGATCAACAGTTGTATATGACACCTGAAAAAGGAGTGGTTAAATATGTCTTTTTTTGCTTTCATTCGGATATATGGCTTTTATGTATTTCTCTCTTTTTTATTCATCATCTTACCTTTCCTTTGATATATTTTTGTGAAGAATCAGCAAGGTCTTGGCACATGCCTTGGTCTTGCAGCTCACACAGTGAAATAACAGCACTAACTTGGCATGATGCTTCCCATGACAGTGTTTGCTCAAAGGGGTCAAAGTTGATCCCAGACCACAGTTCCTCAATACCTGTCAAGAATCACTCAGTTAATATTAACATAGTTTTCAAGATGATGTTAATCGAACTGTTCCCTTCACTGCTAATGTGTAAATATACTTACGGTTTTTAAAAGGGCAGACTTGAATTCGAGACGCGTCAGTCATGACAGACCAGCCCTATGACAAAACAGCCCAGTTCTTTCAATTACTAATAAAAGAACAATGACATATCTAAAAACCACTAATAAGTTATTACCTCAATGCACAGGCAGGGCAGTGGTTTGGAGTATTTTAGAGTCACATTTTTTACCGGATTTTCCTTTTTTAACTATAACAAGAGAACACAACTTTATATATATATTTCACAATATGTGTCAAAAGTCTTGCACTATTTTCTCTTCCTAGCAAAAATTGTAGATAATAAACTGGTTCATATGTTGTTATTAACTTCATAACAAAACTATTTAGCTCTTCATGCCAACACCCAATGTGCCTTTATTACAGCTGTTGTGTCAGTAACCTGTATTTACAGCTGTGACCGTTGCATGATAACTTTAAATATAGGTTTCTGACTGAAAAGATGAAAGTAAATGCCTTTCTGAGAACATTATTTCCCCACCAAGCGAATAGACTTTTCGCCTACGTTCAGTTTCCTTCTAATATTTCAATAACATTTACTTTTCAGATGAAAGAAGAAAGAAGAAAGAAGAAACTATGAAATAATATGTTACTGTTAGAACTATGTGTTTTAGTCCATATTACTTTATTCATTCATTCATTCATTTATTATATATACCTGTTTATTTCCTAACTTGGGGTCATGGGGATCTGATGGAGCCTATCCCAGCACACATAGGGTGAGAGGCAGGGGTACACCCTGGACAGGTCGCTACTCCATTGCAGGGCCACACACACAAACTCACTACTTTGGCCAATTTAGAATCACCAATCAACCAATCAATGTACATGTTTTTGGACTGTGGGAGGAAACCAAAGTACCTGGAACCTTCTTGCTGTGAGGCGACCGTGCCAACCACTAAGCCACTACGTCGCCTTCTATATTCCTTTAACAATCTTTATTTTTATACTTTCATCAAATTCTAAATTTGACCAAAAAAAATTGAGTACAGTCCTATGCAAAACAAAAATTAAAAATTAAAAAAATTTTATGGCACTGTGCAAAAGTTTTGGCGCCCTAAGAGTTCCAGAGTAAGCAATTTTAATCACAGAACACGGTTAGCAGGGTACTCTGGTTTCCTGCCACAGTCCAAAAACATTTATGTTAGGTCGATTGGTGATTCGAAATTGCCCATTGGAGTGAGTGTGTGCATGGCCCTGTGATAGACTGAAGACCTGTTTTTTACCATTGTAGAGAGCTGGGATAGGCTCCAGCAGACCCTCAGGCCCCGAATTAATGAAACTATTAAAAGCCCTGATCATTGGAATGAAGGCATCAGAGCTTGGTGGCACAAGTCGTTACAATTGGAGTTACACAAATTAAGGCACTCCTATCACTCCAAAGCCCACCTTTAATAATTAATATTTATTACATCATGAACATAAAAATGACAAAAAAAGCATTTTACCAGTACGTGAGCTCCAGTGCCAGTGCAGATGTAATTCCTATGGCAGAGTCTAACATGGTAATCCCTGTCCTCCAGCATGTCTGACACAGCTATATGCACTTCTTTCTGCTCAAAATCCACCTCATAATTAATCTTGCCGGCTGCCAAAAAACCCCAAAATTATTTATGTCACGTTAGAGAGAAAATTCTGTCGGTAATATTGCCAAGTAAAATGTGATCTTAATTAACATTCATTCATTCATCGTCTATATCCGCTTATTCTCTAATTCTGCTGGCGCCTATCCCAGCACACATAGGGTAAGAGGCATAGGTACACCCTGAATAGGTCACAAGTCCATCACAGGGCCACACATAGACGAACAACCCACACTCACACCTATGGGCATGTACATGTCCTTATGTACATGTTTTTGGACTGTGGGGGGACACCAGAGTTCCTGGAGGAAACCAACGCAAGCGCGTGGTAAACATGCAAACTCCACACAATAAGACACCATAGGAATCGAACCCAGGTGTTAGCCACTACCCCACTGCGCTGCAAACAATCTTACTTAAAAACATTTATTTAATTAAATCACAACCTTTTTCAATTTAACAATTACAAACAAATTATAATGACCATTCATCTATTTACATTTACAGAAGATCGCTATCTATAGATAACAATCTGGAACTTACTGGTGCATTCAGGAATGTTTCCTTGAAGGTCCTTGTTGCTGCAGTCTAATGGAAAAAAAATTAAAGATGAAATTTCTTGTTTTGACAGGTTAAATCACATAAAAACATTAACACTAAATTTAGCATCATGGCATTCTATTTAACATTATGGGAATTCTTGGTCTTTGTATTACTGCTAATTTAACTTTACCCCATACCTGGAACCCGATATGTTCTTGTATAAGCCACATTGCAGAATTGTGGCCAGGTTTGGAGGGTCAGGTGAACATCCTGTCCTATACCTACTTCCAGACAATCGTCCTGAATATGCACCTTTAATGGCAAGTCACAGAAAACAATTCTTGTAAATTGTCATCCATTTTTGAAAGTTAAACTTTAAACTGGATTACTCAGGTATATGAAAATCTCTCATTTAAATTCAGACAGTAATACCTGATGGTCCACCACCCTTTCTTTATGTGTGCGAGAGAAGGTTATGATCCTGCAGTTTTCCATCATTACTGCACTGTTTGTACACAAGTAGATGCCAAGGATGTGCTCTAGAAGAAAAGAAGCGGTTAACTATCACTCCAACCAGTTTTTCACATTGTGAAAGTGATCACGGATACTATCACCTTAAAAGCTTTTGAAGTTTATGTTAACTGGGACATCCCCATAAACAATTGTCCTGATATGAATAACAATGCTATGACTCAATGCAACAGCAATGCTATAACTAACCCCCCCCCACCCACACACACACACACACTTTAATGACATGGGCTAAATTAGGTCCCAGTTAATTATAAACTAACTCGTTTAACTTGCAAATCTAATGCAAAGTTATTGATTTTCCTGAAGGAAGATTCAACCTACTCTTTAGCTGTAGATGAGTGCTGACACGAAGGTAAAGAGAACATTGTCGAGCACCATCACACTGCATCACTGTGGAGATGTTTGTGTTTCTAATCAGATCTCTGTGCATGCCTTCTGGACGTTTCTTGCATTGCTCAAATGACACTGTAAAAGATTTTATAAGGCACTTTTATTATTAAGCGATAAATTGAAGATTTTTTATTAGCATTAAACTTAAAAAGCAGTATTTGTATATACATTGTTTAGAAAACACAGCTGGAGTTCTGCTTGTAATGGCGTTGGTGAAATGTTCCATGAGATGATTTATTTTTTCTCCTGATAAATCATGGCCTTCAAATGCTCCCATAAAAAAATCAAGTGGGATAAGATCTGTGGATCTTGGAAATTGGTTTTATTTGATTTGACGGCAGTCTTGGATGCAACCTCAATTATTGCACATTTTTATTAGCCACAAGTAGTACTTGCAGTACCCTACTTTCAACCAGTGTAAGCAAGCAGAGCGATGTAATTTAAAAATTGTAGCGCTGGGGTTTTCTGATGATCCAAGCACGCTTCAATAATCCAACATCACCAGTGCCACTAATATTAACCCCCCATAATGGAACTGCAGAGAACATGAATCAATTATATGTTGCCAAACAGATAAGCACTATTGACAGATTACTAAATCTGGATTTATTTTCTATAGGGAAGTATTATTATCTATAGTCGAAATTCATTCATTCTTCTTCTATACCCGTTTATTCCCAAGCTTGGGGTCACGTGGGTCTGCTGAAGCCTATCCCAGTGCACATAGGGCGAAAGGCAGGGGGTACACCCTGGACAGGTCACCAGTCCATTGCAGGGCCACACACACACTCACACTCACAACTATGGCCAATTTAAAGTGATCAATTAACCTAATGCACATGTTTCTGGACTGTGAGAGGAAACTGGGGTACCCGGAGGAAACCCCTGCAAGCGCGGGGAGAACATACAACTTCATACCCAGGACCTTCTTGTTGTGAGGCGAGCATGCTAACCACTATGCCACCGCACCGCGTCACAATTCATCATAATCACAATTATTTGTTTGACAATTAATTGTTACCCAAAGTTGATAATCATGTGTGATCCATAAATATTGCAATAACAGCACAAAACAATACTCACAGTAAGGCTTCACCTTGCAGCGAAGTCCCTGTGCAGAGAAAAAACAAAAATCAGTTCAGCAGTACCCGAATGATACACAAAGGTGCTGTAATGCTGATTAGATTTAGTCACAGTAGTCCTGGTAAAAGGAAGCAGCTGAGACAATAGGGGTTTTCCCAGAGTGCTATGCACAGGCCAACATCCTGGTTGTTCACACCTCACATAGACTTATATTTATGCATCCTCATCTATAACGTCCTTACTGGATATCTATACAATGTCACAAGAACTTGCATGCAGTAACTGTGTATAATTTCCTTAAGGTAAAAATAACTTAAAGGACAAATGCTGTAAAATTCCTGCATTTTTTTATAGAAACGTTTATTGACAAGTGAGTAGGGATGACTGCAGCATGAGTCACATAGACGCTCTTCTAACTAATGTCTCAATCAGAAAGAAAAAAGAAACTTTTAGAATTATGTGAAACAGTAGGACCGAAAATGGAAGCGGAAAATCGCACTTTCATATTGTGTGTGTGTGGGGTGTGTGTGTGTGTTTGTATGTTTTAGTGGGTGTGTGAGTTCATGCTGTGGTAGGTATGTCTAGCAGCACTTCAAATAACAAGTGATGAATTAAGTAATTGCCTCTAGTGATAAAAGTGGTTGATTCAAATAAATACACGCCAAGAACATTGTAAAATTATTTACTTAGATAAAGTTTTAGTTATTATGCATATTCTGTAATATTAAAAAAAGTATTTCCTGGAATTCCATTAGAGGATTTGAGCAGATATAAAGTGGTATAATAAATAATATATTGTTATTGCTGTTATAAGAAATTATAGAGTCAGCGAAGTAAATAAAGATGTGCATAAGCAATAAACAATTAATATGACACAATACATTCTTAATAGAGGTAAGAGCAGAAATCTAAACAATATTAAACCAAAGAACAAATCTTACTAAAAAAAAAAACTTTGCCAGAAAAAATGTTGCCAGAACTTGTCATGGCTGAACTCACACTATCACACATAGCTAAACTCATCTAGTCAGAAAAACTGTATAAAGGGGTTTAATCAAATACCTGTGAGCAACGGGTTTCACATTGCTCAATCCTCTGTACCCGTTCTCCCTGCAGTATGGAACGGCACACAGCCAGAAAGGACAACAGCAGTAACACACTCTTCATCTTCAGTTAAAGGTCTGGAACTATTGTAGTTGAGGGGTAAATAGACTGTGTTTTCTTCTGAAGCTTTATGGCCATTTCATTTTAAAGTGGAGGTGATGAGCTCTTATTATACATGGCCATGAAAGAGGAGGGACGGACTCTTTTTCCCTTGTGCTTTCTTTCTCTCTCTTTCTCTCTCTCTCTGTCTCTCTCTCTCTTGCACACACACACACACACACACACACACACACACAAACACAACATACTCCCATAGTCTAGTCTTATTTTTGACTTCCTTCAATTAAAATACAAAGCACATATATGGATAGCCATATTTCTTCCTCTATCTCTCTCTCTCTCTTTCTCTCTCTCCTTAAACTAATTTTTTTATCCAGTCAACTTTTATTTTTTTTATTTTTCACATTTTCTTTATTGAGTCACAATGATTTTACGTATAAAGTGACTTGGTTAAATAAAGGAATAAGAATTTTATATATAATAAGTCTCTTTCTCTCTTTTTCTATATCTCTCTCTTTTTATACTCTTTATACTTACATTAGGTCTCCAGTTATCTTTTCTCTGTTAACCACATCTATACACTTTTGCTTTCTATTTTTACTTTATTTTAGTTTATTTCAATTTTTCACATACTTTTACTTCTCCATAACAGGCTTAAAATCAAATATTAGTGAGGAAGGTTAAACCAGAATTCGCATGCTGGTTAACTGATAACTTTCTTGTAAAATACTTTCAGAATTTCAATTGTTTTCCAATGTGATATAGTTTTAGTTAAAACTGTTATTATTGGTAAACATGTCACATTAATTGGTGCAAGTGCACACGGAAGTAATACAGTTACTGAAACTGCAATTTTTTTAAAACATGTTTTGGATTGCCCTTTGATTATCAAGATACAAGTGTCTTATTTCGTACATGTTTGTAGATATATTATAACAATAAACCATGACATAATACTCCTATTTAGCCAGACATCATGAGGGTTGCAAAGATTAGTTCTAAACTACATTGTAGATGGATTGATTATTTGTTTTCCAAGAGGTGCGATAGCTGCTGGAGAAGCCAGGAAAGTACCAGCTAGAACCTACCTAAAGGCAATCCTGCTCTTTAAAAGCCTCTATCATATTTAATTTAACCCAATCTCTTTTAAGATACAGAAAAGCTGCATTCCATCTTGTTGCTAGATGATGACCTAAATTTCAGCTGTTGTCAAAAAACAAAAAGTGATAAACACTGATTCAAACCAAAAAAATGTTCCAACATTAGGATTGCTTTTGTATGAACAACTACAAAAGCCTCTTATAAGTTACCTCTGATAAATGTAAATCTAGATTAAGGAAATACTCACTAAAAGTATACACCTATAATGGACAGGAATGCTTTGTGCACAGTACATGTGAATAATAGTGCACGTGCCAGCAAACAGGCTTTTAAAAAGGTCATGCAGAACTGCATTCATTTGTTTTGTGCAAATACCACAGAGATATTTAACTGTCTTTTCTGCTAGAATTTCAGCCCTATACAGTAGAGGCTGCTGAAGCTCAAATGGTGGCCCCGTTCAAGTCATGGTAGTTCCCGAACCCACACATATACACACTTAATGTATGTTCATGTATACAGCACTTCAATGTAGTCAGACAAAATTGTTACATATTCATCTAGAATATCCCATGCACCCACCCATACACACACATCTGAGTTTCCTCATAGCAGGAGCTCTGGACTGGAGTATAGCCTCAAAAACCTTGGTCAAGGTCACCGCTACCTCTGCAGCAACACCCACAGTTTTTTATGGGTGCACCAGAGTCCCCTTGTTCAGTAGGTCCCATGTTCAGACCAGCTAGAATAAAGCACCGAGCAAAAGTCTAAACCAAGACCTGGAGTAAAAATCCCAGGAGCCGTGCAATTTGGTAAACAGGCATGGCCTTGTCAGCACCATGGCATCTGGTACTGGAGGTACCAAAAAGAATTAGAGCAGATAATGTGCTGTAATACGAGTAGATCTACATTACATCCACTCTGCCAAAGCATTTTTATAAAAGCTCCACCACCTCTGAGTGGAGCCTCTGTTTTAAAACTGCCTGACAGTTTGCCAATTTGACATTACGGTTGCTAACATTGTTTCAATACTAATCTTCCGCTGTTGCTGCCTTGTCACCTCAGTCTTTAGCAGGGTGCCTTTTAGGTACTTCTGCATGTAGGTTGCCCTGGAACCTCCTAACTACATACCGTACAACGTCTGTACAATATGTCTGACGAGGAGACATATAATCGTTTATCCCCTTATTGAGTGTGAATATATTTAACTTTAAGTTTTACCATGCAGAATTAAGTAGTCCACGCTGCTATTCAAATGTCTTATTTTAGGTATTATTTCATTCATTCATTCATTCATTCATTCATCCTCTAAACCGCTAATTCTTTAGCTCAGGGTCACACAAACAACTATCAAACACACACACATACACTCACTTCTATGGGCAATTTAAAATCCCCAATTCACTTAATGTACATGTTTTTGGACTGTGGAAAAAGCACGTGGAAGAAATCCACACTGAAAGACCCGGAAATCGAACCCACAACCTTCTTGCTGTGAGGTGAACCCCCAACCCACGGCCTATATTATTTGATTATAATATAATTTATGAAATCATTTACAGACAGAGCAGCACAGTGGCTTAGTGGTTAGCACTGTTACCTTACAGCAGTTGAAGGTCCGTTTTCAATTCCCAGTGTGGTGTTTACATGTTCTCCCTGTGTTTGTGTGGGTTAACTCTGGGTTATGCAGTTTCCTCCCACAGTCTAAAAACATATACATTAGATGTATACATTAGATACATTAGGTGATTCGTGATTGCCTATAGGAGTGAGTGTGTGTGTGTGGCCCTGTGATGGGCTTGCGACCTGCCCAGGGTGTACCCTTGTCAGAGAGCTCCAGCAGACACCTGTGATCCCAAATTAGGGAATAAATTGGTATAGTGGAATGAATAAATGACCTTACAGACATTTTTTTTGTGGTCTTGTAATTGTCCTAAATGAAAATTGTAAAATCTAATTATATGGAAAATATTATAAATAATTATTTTAATAATATTTTTATATTGTTATATTTTTTATAATATCACAAAAACCTTGAAAAGATTCAAAACCACTTACTAGATATGTTAATTTACCTTTGTTACAGCTTTTGTGATCTTCCTCATGGTTACTCAAGAACCCTGGGAGGGAGGACATAGCTCCAGTTCGTCATACCTATTTATTTTATCCCAGGGGCAATTTAGACAATGTCTATTGTATATTTACAGGCACAGTAAATACATATGATGACATTTTACAGTACATATAGCTGTTCAGTTAATTCAGTGCAGGGTATTCTTATTCCTTTACCTTATATAGCTTGTATTGCTATGGATTATTGTTGAATAACACTTACTGTTCTGGTCATTGATTTAAAGTTGTAAAGGTCACCGTTATCGGGAACATCAGAGTGGAAAAAGGAAATGCAATGTCCTTCAGTTAATGTTTTCTTTAGATCCCTTTTTGTATTCAAACTAACTGTGTTAATTTCACAGTGTTTGGTTTCAGCGGAAATGGGTCACTAAAGTAAATCTGACAGTTTGTCCATGTAAAGTCAATAAATTAACTTAAGTCTAAATGTTGGTCTGGAAATGAATAAAACATTCTTACACATCATAGTAGTAAATGTTTCATAATTCCACTGCTTTAAAAACAACAAGAAGATTAAAATAAATGATTGTACTAGAAAGAGCTGTGTAATGATGAATCATGTCTTGAGGAATAAAAGATATGGTGAGGACGGTTATGTAAAATGTGTCAACATATTTTCTGTAGGCTGTGTGGGATAAGATGTCCATTTGGTAACCGGATGATTAACTGAGTCACTGTGATGTGTTTAATAAGGTACGTTCTTTCTGAAGCTACTAGGAGAACTTGAGCTTCTTTAACTGACTGGGCATTTGGGCCAGCATGATTGACTTTCTAAAAAAAAATACAGGCAGAAAAAGTCATGATCCTGAGTCATGCAGCAGCTTTTATTCACATCCTATGTGTTTTTTTAACTGTTTAAGTTACTTTTTTTATCAATTGTCAATGTAATCAGCAACTTTATCAGACCCAGTAAAACTTTATATAAATATTTGCTGATTCTTAGTAAAGGACTCCACCTACTGGATGTAAAGATGTAAAGATATTGTTTTCTAGTTTCTCCAACATTAATTAAACAGAATAAACTAAACTTTGCCTGGTCTTGCATGGGTCTGTAATTTAAAATATTTAATAAAAGTACTTTAGTAGTCCTAGCTGTGTTGCTGAATGCTACATAACTATATAACAAATTATTAAAGCACATAATACAATTATAAATTGCTTATTATTGGTATTATTTTATTTAGCACTATTTCTTAATACTACTCAGCATAATTTAAGCATTAGGTGAATAAGCCTGCAAAATCAAAATAATCTATTTTATATCAGTAACTCAAACTGCATAGATTAGATACGCTGTGGAAACACAATTTTTCTTAATTTTTTTTTTAACTTTGGTTTAAAATATACAAGTAAAATCCACTCTAAAAACATTATGCCATAAACTGGTGATGTCATAAACCAGTAGTTAATACATTATTAATATATTTCTTCAGTGTGTGTGTGAATAAAATGTAAGAACTTTTTTTTTAATGTGTTAACATGGCGAGCAGGACAATTTTTATGTCTGCAATTTATAACAGGGTCGGATATCGACTCACTATGTATTGTCTTATTGTGTTTATATATACGATTGTGGAAAAGCATGAGATTACCAATCACTAGAACCATAGGTCTTGCTAAACCTGCTTTATAGATTCTTTCCCACCAAGAGGCCTAAGCATTACTAATTTTAATCTGCCAAGGTTAATAAGAGAAGTGAGGGGAGCATGGACTCGCCACCATGCTTTTTGCATATTCAGTTAATTATCCCCCAAGTGTAGTATGGTTGTTAAAGGGGCCTCCAAGATACCAGCGAATAGTAAGATTCATTTTCTATGAGGATGCTGGGCAGAACATCCACACAAAGCAAGTTCCTCATATTGCTCAGAACAAGATCCCAGTATCCCTTCCTGAAAAGATACGAATCAAAGAAGACTCTGCCCAGAGGAGATATAGATAGTTTCATATGGAAACGCTTTGGCAGATCAGATGTAGATTTACTTGCATCATAGCTCACAGGCCACCTTGGGTCCTCTCTGTCCCATTTAGCCACACTGGGCCTGGATGCTATGCTGCAGACATGGCCAAGGCTACGTGTTTCCTGGATTGAACTGTTTCAGAAGTTCTGGAGCGAGAACACCAGGTCTGGGTCAAACCATTGCTAGTAGTCCTATTCTAGCTAGCCCAAGTATGGAACATTTATACCTTGTTTCTGAGGGGATATGTCACATCCCCAGTGGTAAATTGGTGAGCGGAAACCCAACCCTTACCTTTGGCAGGTTTTTATCATGTCCTTTCTTTCTTCCTTCTGTCCAGGACCAGAAAAGGCTTTAGCTTCTATGCCCAGTGTGAGCACTATGCATATGCATTTATTCATCTGTTTCAGTGCACCCAAGTAAGGTATCCTATCTGTGTAAAATTTGAGCTTATTACATGTTTATATAGCATTCCTTTTTGGTCTATGACGTAACCTGTCCGTGGCATAATGCTTTTCAACATATTTCATACATGCACACAAGGGCATTCCTGAAATGTTTTTATACAGCTGAAGTTTCTAAGAGGGTAACCAAAAATTAATTGTTAATTGTGAACCCAAATACTTGACAATGACATATGACAGACAGGTAAATAAACATGTTTAATACAGAGCAGCATAATTAATACAGAGCAGCATGGTGACTTAGTGGTTAGCTCTGTGGCCTCACTGCAAGAAGGTCAAAAACATTTGTTTAGTTGATTGCTAAATTTCTCATAGGCATGAGAGAGAGAGAGAGTGTGTGTGTGTGTGTTTGTTAATGAATGAATGAATGAATGTATGATACAGATTTGCATTTGAACAAACATACACACACAATTAATTTGTCTGTTTGTCTGCTGCAAAGAGTAAGAATTTTAATAATTATAAAAAATTACTGTAAAAATACCATATGAATCAGCTGTCAACAAGAGCATTAAAACTTAAACAACCCAGGATTAAACAGGAATTTCTAGGACTTACTGGAAAGTGTGCTATCGAATCCTGCTTATTCATGCTAACCTTGAACAGGACAATTTAGAACAAACACAATGTGACTGAAACTTTTGACAGTTTGTTTTCACATTCGGCTTTTCATTTCACAATTTATCAACTTTAATAATTTATTCTTTAGCCCTAAAACTAGGTGGATCGTCTTCTATCATCAATGAAAATACATCTTAGTCTGAACAGCTGCTGCTGCCTGTTATTTACACACGTTGTTGAGCTGGTTAAACTAATCAACCATCAACAACTGCTGCGATCCAGAATGGAAACCATGTCTGAAATACGGCCATTATTGTTGCAACGTAAACACCCCTACTTCAAATCGGTTTAGTGAAGTAAAGAGGAAAAAAAGCAGGAAAATAAATCAGATGATATACAGCCAGGCCAGCCCAGTGGCTTATGGGTTAGCACTGTTTCCCTCACAGCAGGAAGGCCCAGGTTCGTTTGTGGAGTTTGTATGTTCTCCCCATGCTTCTGTGGGTTTGCTCTGCATGTACGGTATGTGTCATGTACCTGTAAGCAAAACAGCATATTTAATGTTAATTTTTAGATTGGCAACGGCACATGGCCTTGGTAATGTTTTATTTAAAAGTGGAAGGGATCTGTGGATCAGGGGATCTGCACAGTGTTAAGAATGTGGCATGCATCAAAATGTAAAAAAATGTGACAGGAGGGTTAAAAATGGCATATGTAATGTGTAATGGTTATAAAGTGACATGTGCAATGTTAGGACTACCATGTGCAATGTTAATAAACGGACTTGTGTCTTGACCAATTACAGTGCGTCCGATTAGGCGGTGGGCGTGATTTCGAATGCAAACTAAAGCACAATGGCTGATGAGCGCTGGATCACTTCGCTCTCAGTCACATGACAGATAATCCGGTTCCGCGTTTTTTGCGACAGAAACCGCAAATCCAGTGACAGATTGAATGGATCTTTGTAGCAGTGTTTATATTTATGGTTTCATCGGATTATTTCCGCTGTGGTCGTGCTCGCTCTGGGGTGAAGCTCTGTAGGGGAATTGGAGTGGCGCGGGGACGTTAAGCGACATGTTGAGCAGGGTCAGGTCGGCCGTGGCCAGTCTGGTGGGCGGTTTTATGCCTACCTCCGGCCGCACTGCAGAGCGAGCGAGCGGCGAGGATTTGCCTTTGAAGTTCCCGTACGTGAGACCAGAGTTTCTGGGACTGTCACCGGATGAGGTGGAGTGCTCGGCTGATCACATGGCACGACCCATCGTCATCCTGAAAGAGACGACGCGGTTACCGTGGGCAACCGGATACGCAGAGTAAGTCTCCCCTGAGCGTTATTGAGTGTCAATTACCCTCCATACTACCCTGGTTGGTTTGGGGTTTTACTGTGTTCAGTCGTAGATGCAATCAAAAAAGGAAGATGCTTTTATTCCAGCAGGCATTAAAGCTGGATCAGAAAATACATAACCCAGGGTTGCACAATATATTGTTTCAACATCGACATCGCAATATGTGTATCTGCAGAGAACCGGATGTGTAAGATTAGAGGTGTTTTGGATGTTTCATAATGAGTGAAAGTTCATAATTTGTACATTGTTTAAAGCCTTTAAATCCTTCAAAGTGTTTAAGTAATTGTACTTAAACATTTATACAGTAAAGATGATACAGTGTGATTTTATATTAAATTATTTAATTTACAAATCGTGACGTAGAGGTTGGCACTCCTACCTCACAGCAGAAGGATCCCGGGTTCTATTCACGGGCAGGGGTCTTTCTGTGTGGCGTTTACTCCTTGTGTTTCTTCCACATTCAAAAAAAATCAGGTTGTTTGGTAATTCTAAATTCTAGGAGTGTGTGTGTGTGTGTGTGTGTGTGTCTGGGACAGGCCCCCTGCAGAACCTGGCATAGAAAATATAGAGAATTAATAAATTAATTTATGTATCTGAATTCCCAGAAAAAAACACCAGTGCACTCTCTTATATAATCACCCTGATCATTCTGAAGCAATGAATTATTGTAGATATAGTGAAATCATTTGGTAATTTTTTAAGTCTTTTTAGTATTTTTTTCCGATATAGTGCAGCCCTAAAGCCCCCCTTTGTTATTTGCATAGGCCTCAATAAGCTTTACACGAAGCACTTAATGTTCTTTTTACCATTTTCGGTGTGTAAATGCTGGGAATAATAAATACATATGAATCTTTATTAAATTATAACTTGTTGCTATCAGACACTGACCTACATTTACAACCTACATTCAGATATGTGTTCCATTAAATTTGATTTATTCCAAACTCTTTATTTATTTCCTTTCATAAATTTTCTATTGCTGCACTGCTTTCAGGACGTGTATGTGGATGTGAAATGATTCTTTCCAATCAGTTTTCCGTTTTTATGTCATGCCATGTTAATTTAATCTTTCTTTATAATCAATTGTGCTGCTCATGGAACTTAAGCTACAGTGAGGCAAAAAATAATTTAGTCAGCCACCTATTGTGCATGTTCCATTTACAAGATGAGAGAGGCCTGTATTTTCATCATAAGTATACCCCAATAAGTATACCCCAAGAGACAAATTGAGGGAAAAATCCAGAAAATCACATTGACACATAGATTTTTAAAGAATTTATTTGCAAATTAGGGTGAAAAATAAGTATTTGGTCACCTAAAAACAAGCAAGGTTTCTGGCTCCCATGTAACTTCTTCTGTCCTCCACTTGTTGCCTATTAATGGCACCTGTTTGAACTTATCAGTATAAAAGACGCCTGTCTAAAACTCCACTATCGCCAATACCAGAGAGCTGTCAAAGGACACCAGAAACAAAATTGTAGACTTGCATAAGGCTGGAAAGACTAAATCTGCAATAGGTAGACAGCTTGGTGTAAAGAAATCAACTATGGGAGCAATTATTAGAAAATGGATAATCTCCCTCGATCTGGGGCTCCATGCAACATCGTAGGGTCAAAATGATCACAAGAACAGTGAGCAAAAATCCTAGAACCACACAGGGGGACCTAGTGAATGACCTGCGGAGAGCTAGGACCAAAGTAACAAAGGCTATCATCAGTAACACACAACGCCGCCAGGGTCTCAAATCCTGTAGTGCCAGACCGGCTGCTTAAACCAGCACATGTCCAAACCTGTGTGAAGTTTGCTAGAGAGCATTTGGGTGATTCAGAAGACGATTTGGAGAATGTCATATAGTCAGTTGAAACCAAAATAGAACTTTTTGGAAAAGAAAGAAGGATGAGTTGCATCCGAAGAACGCCATACCTACTATGTAAAGTAAAGAATGAATGGGGTCATGTATCGTCAGATTTTCAATAAAACCTCTTTCAATCAGCAAGGGCATTTAATATGAAACGCAGCTGGGTCTTTCAGCATGATAATGATCCCAAACACACCGCCCGGGTAACGAAGGAGTGGCTTCGTAAGAAGCATTTCAGGGTCCTGGAGTTGCCTAGCCAGTCTTTAGATCTCAACCAATTCTTGGGAGAGAGTTAAAATCCATGTTGCTTAGCGACAGCCCCAAAACATCACTGCTTTAGCAGAGATCTGCATGAAGAAATAGGCCAAAATAATTTGCCAATAAATTCTTTTAAAAATCCAACAATGTGATTTTTGTTTTCTTATTTTGTCTTTCATAGTTGAGGTATACCTAGGATAAAAATTACAAAAATCTCATATTTTTAAATAGGAAAACCTGCACAATTTGTGGCTATTTACTTTTTGTTGTTTTTGTTTTACTTTTTCTGTTCTGATTCAGAGTCAAACTGTTACAGCTATGTTTGGCTAGCGAAACATGTCTGTACAGGTGAATTAGAATTTCTTTGCCAATGTTGGCGGACAAATGATAAATTAACTTTGTTATAGACATACTTAGGACATACTTATAAGAAGGTCCCAGGTTATATTCCAGGAAAAGGGGTTTCCCAGTTTTTTCCTACAGTCTAAAAACATGTACATTAGATTGATTGTTGATTCGAAATTTCCCATAGGAGTGAGTGTGTGTATGGTTGTTCATCTATGTGTACTCCTGCAGTAGACGGGCCAGGATGTACCCCCGCATTTGGCCCTATGTGTGCTGGGATAGGCTCCAGTAGACCACAGTTGCCCCGAGTTAGGGTGTAGAAGATGAATGAATTAATGAAATATAAACAGATTAAGAGAATTCTTCTATCTATGCTTATTCGCTAACTCACGGTCACTGGGTTCTTACCCTGGGCAGGTCACCAGTCCATCGCAGAGTGAAAACATTTATTTAGGAATATGATTTAAGAACTCAGAACCTCAAATCTTTATATCTTGGGTGTTGGGTGATATTATATTTTTAGGTAATTCAAAGTTGTTAGACATAAGTTGTTAGATCTCATTAGATTTGTTCAGTCACAGATTTTGGTGTTACTCACTCTGGGTGTGGATTATACAAGCTTTGACACATCAACGGACACTGTAAATCATAGGACATGCATCAGACCTGCAAACTGTGCTGGTCAATACTGGGGTCCAGTCTAATTGCCATTTGACTAAGATTTTTCAATAAGAACATAATATTTACTTTATTGGAGGTAATTAATTGCAGTAATGTATTTTTTCTGAATAATATCCAGTGTTATGCTTCAATCGTGGAGCTGGTAACATTTGTAGTAACTGTGGTAACTTTGTTTTGCGAGTGTGAGGTCTCCTACAAATTATTGTGTTTATCGGCGAGAAAAGATATTAACATTTATTATGTACAGAATGTTTTTTGTTAAAAAATGTCTTTGTTTCCGTTTATCTTTTAAACATATCTCGTACCAACATTTCATTTCATTTCATCTTCTTTACCCGCTTATTCCCGAATCTGGGGTCACGGG
>JAOTQW010000012.1:2383817-2398662 GCA_026260075.1 Sisor rabdophorus
ACACACACACACACACACACACACACACACACACACACACACACACACACCCTCAACGCAAACTGGTTGAAAGGGAATAAATATAAACAAAAGGGTATGCTGAATATTTAATACACATTTCAAACAGATTTATAACTAGTTCACAGTGTGATGCACGATCCACATAACACTTACTGGACAAATCAGGTTTGCTAGAAAGTGATGCATTTAATTTAAAAATTAAGAGTAAAAGCTTTGTTTAAGGGCCCAAAACCCAAGGCTGGGCAACCCAAACCTATCCTAACTTTTAATCAGCATTTCAAATGTGTAATTCCCTGAGCCTTCATTGGCACTGGCTTAATTTTTATCCTCATACCAACCACGACACTAAGACTTACAGCCTGAGCAATAATCACCCGGTATTGCGAACACAGTTTTTCATGCATACACACAGTAACATGATTTATGCAATGAAGTGTCATAATGTTCGAAAATAAGTAGTACTCATTGTTCAATCTCTAATACGTTCGCCATTTGTACTGCACATATATGACATAGTATTATTATTATTATTACCGACAAATAAAATATAAATGCAACACTGGTATGATTTCCAGAAAGAAATGATTAACTTAATTAGATAAGGAACAAGAATAAAAAAAACAGCAAGAAGCTTAGGATTAGTCTTGACCCGATTTATCGAGACTCGGTTGTGCCTGAACCTGACGCACCTTACCCTGTCCGGTAAGCCTAAATATTTACAAATATAATAGGGCCAAGCAAATTATTGTGAAAAAAAGTAATGTTTGGCTTTGCAAAAATATTGATACAGCTAACTTTTACAATAGTCTTTTAAAATTATAATATATTGCAATCGGATATATATTTAATTTACGTTTTAAACTTATTTATGTATTTTTATATTTAATTCACACCCGATAAAATGCCCTCCTTCTCTGCTCACATAATTGCCATTGACGCATACAGCTAGTATATCAAAAACAAAAACATGGCAGAGAAAAATAAGGGCGCCTCCAATTTTGTGTTTTTGTTTGACATGTTTTATCTATTACAGTATATTGTTATATAACATTAGAGGTATAATTATAGTATTAATTCCTCAAAATGTCTTAAAAACATGAAAGCATGTCTGTATAAATTAAAGATTTCTGGCTTAGAGGATGCAGGATCATTTTTACAAGCTAAAACTTTTTTGCCTCTTTTGGCATTCAGCAAATCAGATATAAAGCCTGCGAGCCAATTTGAGGCGAATCTGCTAAAATATTTTGGAAAAGAAAAAGTACCGATATAAATCAATTGCAACTTAGTGACAAAAACTTTAACCCTTTTTTTTTTGCATTAAAGTCAGAGCAGTTTCTTCGGGGTTTGTAAATATAAATTCCTATAAATTTTAATATATGAATTATTGCATGAAATTCAATGAAATATGAATGATGCCGTCATTTTAATTGCTGCGATGAATTATTGAATTCCGGAAATGAGATCCAATGCTTTATAGTGGTAAATTAGTCACTTAGTCTGATTTACTCAACATTTAGCTGTTTTCCAAATGCGAGAAACTGCCTGACCAGAAATAAATACACATTGGGCTGATTGATAATGGTGTATTGTTATGAATTATCTGAGCTACTTCTTCATACAACTGTGTGTATAGTTTTAACTTCAAACCTAATTTAATGAATTATAGAATCAAAAATGTCAGTTTTTAAATGGTGTCTTGAACACTAACAAAAAAAAAGAAGATTCGAAGAGTCAGGACTGATGTTTGCTATTATAAACTAAACCAAAATACCAAAATGTTTTATTATATCTGGACTTAAATATCAGATTCATCATTGCATATTAGATTTTCTATTCTTTCTCCACATTATCATGCATCCTTCTTCTATACCCGCTTATTCTCTAATTCGGGGTCACAGGGGTCTGCTAAAGACTATTGGTTAAAATGTTCTATATTGCCCTGTCCTAATCTCAACAGTTTATCCACCTGATTTTTCTCCACCAGTTCCTGTAACTGCACAGGTTTTCAAAATGTACAAACAATTAACACAAATGCACTACACATAAATATCCATGTAAAGACATACATGTAAAATATTCATCTAAATCATGATGTAGGAGAAGGCTACAGACAGCACAAAGTGGTGAAATATGCGACAGCTTCTCAAATACATGCAAAGTGAAATTGCACTTCAACGGAGTTCACTTGTGAATATAGACGTTAGCTCCTCCTGAGGGTTTGTGTCAGCATGCAGCGGATTAGTAAGTTAAGCACACACACACACACACACACACAGAAACTAGTGAACTAGTGGACACTATGTGCTAAACCCGTGTTCTCTTGAGCAGCTCAGAGGGTCAGTGTGTGTGTGTGTGTGTGTGTGTGCTGATCACATAAAAATCCTCATTTAGCCAATGTGCTGATTCTCACTAAACCTTCAAAGTCAGCATTACTTTTTTAGTTTAGGGTAATAGCTACAGGATTTAATCATCTCTCAGTTACAAAAAGTACAGATGAGTTGCCACAAGGCTGCCATTAAAATCCAATTATGTACCTTAGAACACTGAATGGTTCAGCTAACAAATCCTTTGATTAAAGAGATGCATACAAATACAAATAAAATCAATGGTAGCACTTCAGAAAAACTCGCAAAGCTTAAAAAAAGAAGTAATTTTAGCTCCTTTAATCACAATTTAATAAAACAAAAGAAGAAAAAAATACTTCATTAATGTTTCTCTTTAAAGGTTATACATACTTATTGTTCTACTGTCTCTCAACAGAGCTACACCACGAAAGTGTAGTTACCAGTTTCAATACAGTATAAAAGTGTTTCTGCACTAATTATTTGTGACCTGATTGGACAGGTAATAATACTTGATATTAGTTTTATTTGAAGGTCTAAAAACAGCCTTTCTAAAAATAATTATAATAATGATTTCTCTTACATGCTTTTTCAGCCTTTTTTCATCATATACAGTTTAGAAAGATGAAACCGGCTAGTATTAAAAACAGCATATCATCTACTATTTAATCGTTTCAGTTAACTATATGTACAGAGACTAGCTGGCTGTGTTTGCTCTTTGGTGGTTAATAAATGCCCTATCTGCTGATAATTTTATTTTTCTTGTGTCCCGTTCCTAATAAAATGGATCTCTTTCTATCATGGATTTGTCACTGGAGGAAAAAAATCAAACTCATCTTAGAAGCTTTAACAATAATGCACTCAGATGAAACCAGCACTTACACAGACACACCAAATTGGCCAAAAGAACACACAAGCACTGTCGCAATACTCTAAAATGTTTGTGCTCTTCTTTCCCTTGTACACTCAGCTAACATTATGTATGATAATAATAATAAAGACACCAGCTTGCTATAAAGAGTTACTTTGATGTTGCTGGCGATGCAAAAATCTTTTTTGCTGAATGGCAGATAGGGGAAAGAAGACTATTTGGCGTGCTTGACTATCTCAGAGGAGCTCAAACACACTCAAACCCATGTGATACTTTGTCAACTACATTAGACCCGCCCTCCCAAAGAACAACGCCCATTTTGGCGCTTACTTCCGGCTGCTGAAGCTGCTGTTATGATTGTTTGTGAGAGATGAAGGGGAGATCTTTGGTAAAGCAGAGAGATTGGAAGCACCAGATGACCTTTAAAAGATAAAGAATATTATGAGTCAGAAAAAATCAAAGCAAAGCCTTTACAGCCAAGATACATTTTTAATGGCGTGGTTCCCAAACTGGGGATGTGTAAGAAAGGCTAGTCAGGAGGCAGAAGATTTTTAGTGGAATGCATTGAAATGTATGAAACTCCAGTTAATATTCTGCTGTGAGAATTTGTGTTCCGTTGCACATCAGCGGGTGAAGCGTTCAACATTACAGTCAACAGTCTCACAGGTGGAACCCGGATTTGAGAGGTTCTGCAGCACAAATTAAACCCACCCCAACCACTTAAAAGATTCTAGGGGGAGTAGAAATACATCTAATTTTGTTGCATAGTACACAGTAAAAGTATCTAGAAGCTGCAGGCTTTCTTTTTAATGCTTCCAAGTGACTTATTCTTTATTTATTTTTTAATTTCCATTATGCAAAAGGGACGACTGGCAGTAAAAGTTTGGAAACCACTGTTTTAACGCAATAGGTTATGAAACGACGCAAGCAAAGTAAAAACAGAAGGCAGCAGTTATGCACGGCATGAAAAACTGAAAAAAAAGACATAAATAAGTAGCGGGGAAAAAACACCTAGCTCAATATGACCCTGGGACTTAAAGAGCACTAAATAAGCAACCATACAGAGCACAGGTGAAAGAATAACATAAGACACTTTTTTGACCTGCTATAGTACAACGCAGCAGAGGATATTCTGTCTAGTGCTTACTTTGGCGTAGAGGAACCGCGAGGCCAAGTTCCATCCTCATTCTTCTGCTCTATAACAAGAACCTGCAAGGAAACGGTCAAATGCATACTTTTAAAATTATCTTACATATTTAAGTACTGCACAATTCAGGAGTTACTACTAGGGCAGCAAGATACCGGAAAAATGACAGTGATATTTGGTTTCTCTGTGATGTATACTGCATTATATAAAAAAATACTTGAATAGCTGTGTTTAAAAAGAATACATTATTTTCAAAGTAATGGGAAAATGCTGTAACGATATACAGGGTATCCTAAAGGTTTTCATCCATAGGAATTTTTTTTTTTAATAATTTTTTGCCGGCATTGTGGCATAGTGGTTAGCACTGTCGCCTCACAGCAAGAAGGTCTTGTAAATTAGGTTGACTCTAAATTACCCTTAGGAGTGTGTGTGTGTGTTCATTTAAGTGGGTATAGAAAATGAATAAATTAATGTATACAACTTTATAAACATATTTATATTTATGTTATATGCTTTAATATGCTTGTAATGGCATGGGTGATACATTAATTGAGATGATATATGTTTTCTAACTTTCGCAGTCAAACAGCCAGGACACACACGCGCACACAAGATGGATTTTTTTGCAATCATTGTCTTTATAGCTGTAATAATAGATTAGCCTCATCAACCATAAAAGTCAGGATGAAGCCATTACAGAGGTTTCCATGTATTTGGAACACAGCTAGCTGAAAGTATGGCAAATGTTACTTATGTCTCGGCTAAGTTTTACATCAAAAACATACATACACACATATATATACATATATTCCTACCTGCCCCTGGTAAAGTCCAGCGTCCTGAATAGTGCTGTCCGGTTTGTTTAAAGGCTCAAAGGTGTTGCTCATGTATTTGTTCCACAACCTGGTTTCTTTTTCATCAGGAATGCTAAACAGTTTGCGCATTTCCTTTTCAATAGAGTCTGCAAGAGACACATCTCATATTAGAATTCATCTATGCTATGTAGTGTGTTTCATTCAGGTTGACAAAAAATTAAGGTTGTCGCAATTATTAAATAATCGGATAATCACAATTGTTTGACCTAACTGTGATCATTGAATCCAACTGCAATTATAGCACACTTATTAGCCACTAGAGGGAGCTGTGGTACTTGCATCAGCCTACATTCAACCAGAGTAAGAGTGTGAAGTGGCATGATTTGAGTGTTGGCATGAGTGTTGAGGTTTTCTGACACTCCAAGCATGCTTCAATAACCCAACATCACCAGCGCAACTCATGTTAACAACCCACAATGCAACTGCAGAGAAAATGAATTAATTTATATGTTAATAAACAGATAAACACCACTGACAGGACAACAAATGTGAATTTCCTTAAATGCTATTATCTGTAATAAAATGTTTACATTGGGAGGTTGATAAGGCAGAAATTGGAGCGATTATAAAAACGCTTTAAGTTGAAATAATATTAACGAAAATAACCAAAAATGTTAAAACATTGAAAGACGAATAAAATGTTGAGCTGAGCAGACATGTATCAGGAAAGAGGACTAAAACAACAAGACAGAAAACCCCCCAAAAACAACACAAGCACCATACAGAGGTTAAGTTTTTTTTAAATACTAATAATGTTCACAGCTACTAGCTACTTCTTTATAACTGTCTTACTAAACATTTATAAATTTTGAAATTAACCTTTTAAACTTTAATTCCATCGCCTACCTTTTATTTCACATTATGGAAAGCAGTTCTTTTACATACCAAATGTGTAGCGTAACTGTTATATTCGTGCAGAAAATACTGTAAGGAGATAAGGAGGTTCCTCTATTAAAAAAATAGACCTCGCAATACTGCTAGTCAATAGCATGACTGCCAGTATTCTGTGCAGTGAACGGCATTACTTAAAACATTATTTTTCTATAACAACTAATCAAACAATTGACTGTTTCCACCGTTACAACCATGTTGCCGTTACCGACAATAAAGGACAGCGTTGCAATAATTGCACTCTCACTGACATGAATTTTATCCAAATTATTATTTGGAGTATTGCTGGTGTTTACACACAAGCATGCACAGTCTCACACAGCAACAACAACAGCGCATTACAAATTCGCATCCTACATTAGAATGTACCACTAAAAAGTATGTACTTCTATATAGTATGGTTACACGGGTAGTATGGATGAAATTCAGTCACGTAGATGGCAAGTCTGATGGCCATGCCAATTCCAGCAAATATATTTACAAACAGAGTTTAAGCACTACTTTAACTCATTCAGGGTAAAAGACAAAACTGTTTATGTAAGTGGGACTTATGACCAGGTAGAAAAGTCTCTCATGACACCACAACAGAGCAATAGTGTCAATGAATGTAAAAAAGTGTTTATAATAATTTGCTCTATTTACTGTCCTTTTCATTTTTTATCTATTTAATATCCAAGTTAGTTAAAATTTTTATTAATGCAATAGTTACTTTCCCCCGGTAATTAGTTCATCTTGTAAATAACGCTGTTCAGTATAAATAGTAAATAAATAAGTGGTGATGGCTAAAAATTATTTTCATGGGGAAAAAAAATCAGGAGATGAAGTAAATGACAGTAGCAGTGACTCACCAAATCACCAAAACTTACCTATTGTGTCTGCTTTACTAAAGCGTCTAGTGATGACATTGTCCATGTTGCTGTCGTCACATAGCTTCAACTCTGTGAGGTAGACCTCCACTTTGCAGTGCTTCACAAACATACCCTGCTCGACCACCTACATCGAGCATCGACAACAAACAAATGACAAATTGTTGGAAATTATTGCTTAACGCCATAATGTGTGCGTGTGTGTGGGGGGGGGAGTGGGGGTGGGTTTAAATAAAGAAGCTTAACCAAGAAAAGTTTGCCCTGTAACAGCAAACACCAGACCGAAACACGCAAACAAGAAATGCTTAAATTAGCAACCAAGCACAGAGACAGCTGAAGGGTTCCCTACTATTTATTTCACGCCAGTCCTTCAGGAGTGAAGCAATACAATTTAAGTTTAAGTTTTTTTTGTTCCAACCTGCTTTTCTTAACACAGCATAAAGTGCATAAATCCAAAACTTAACTCCAACTCCCAACTGAGTAAAATGATTCGACACGATGCATGACTGTGGTAGTTGCTCTAACACACATTCCCTGTCCCTCTCTGTCCCTTTCTCTCTCTGACCTCAGCTGGCATTTCTTCTTTTTCCACACAAAAGGACACACAAATGTAGGTAATTTGAATCAGCCTTTAGACATCCCGCACCAGTCAACTCCTATGCTTAATCCTAATAGATCTATGTAGAATATGAAGCCACAAAAGTAGGGAAAAAAGGAATGAACCTCTTGCATGGTGTGCCTAGTGGATCGCTCCATGTAGCGTTTCAGTCATCCAAAATCTCTCTTAAAATAGAAACACACAGGCAACTCAATAGCCCTGTGACATACATGGCTAAAAGGGGAGGAACCATCAGACTGAAGAGGAACTTTAGAAGCAACCATGATGCCAAGACTGGGTAAATCAGCATGGCTGTGTATCAGAAAGGAAATGAGGCAGTCAAACAAATAAACAACTAACTAACTAATAAATCTTATCATATATTCAGAGACTTCAGATTCTCCTAAGAAATGTACCGTGAAGTGTGTGAGAAATTACCCTGTTAAAATCTAGAACAATACCACCACCTCACAAGCATTTACTTTAAACCAAGGGGTGTCGAAACTTGGTCCAGTGGGGCTGGTGTCCCGCAAAGCTCCAACTTGGCTTAACACACCTACTTGTACAAGTCAAGTATACTCAGCAAGATCTTGATTAGTTGGTTCATTATTTTGTTTAATTAGGTTTGGAAATAAAATCAGCAGGACACCCCAACCCTCTGGTCATCCATGTCCTAGAGAAAGAGCTTTATGAAACTTAACCAAAATGTTTTACTTAACACTAAACTGAACTAAACTGAAATTGAAACCAAGAAAGCAGCGGAATATATAATAAAAACTTTTTTGAACTGATTAACAGAGTGATATAAACCTACCTTTCGAGCGATTGGTTCCTGGCCCTCAGTCAATCCATACCAGCTCACTAACTTATTCCAGCCCTCAGTAGGAACAAGGATATAGTCCAATTCATCAATGAGGTGTTCCTTAATGGCAAGAACATCTCCATCTAAAACCGAGAGAGACTTTGTAAACCGATGTGAAAACCTTACATTTCAGGCTAGGGGATGGATGTTCTTATTGTAAATATTTGAAAAAATTTAGGAAATTAGAAGCTCGCGCTGACCTTTAAGAAGACCAGAGTTGTCCACTGGTCCAGGGTAGACATTCTGATCTCCCATCTGGTATTTGTCCCAGCTGTCAAAGCCCACATATTTCTTCCACTGTTTAAACCAATGACTGTCTATTAAGTACCTGTTTTAAAGATAATACATTACATTTGCATGTACATCCACATAAACCAAGAAGTCACATGATTATGAGTATGGCTGTCACGAATATTATATTTGGGTGACAATTAATTATCCAAAAAATAATTGTGATGATGAGGATTTATTGCCTGTTTTGGGGCAAAAAAAACATAAAAAAGCAACTCAAAACATGTTATACATCACTTCAATTTTTGCTGCCTTATTAACACTTTACTATAAACATATCTATATATTTCTATATCTATATATAAATATATTTTAGATAATAGTATGTAAGGAAATTCATATTTAGTTTATCTGCTTAGTAACAAATTTTCTCCGCAGTTGCACTATAGCTCATTAACATGTTTTGCACGGTGATGTTAAGTTATTAAAGTGCGCTTGAAAATCCAAGCATCTTTGAAATCATTATGCTCCACTCACTTACTCTGGATGAAAGTATGGCGCTGCAACTGCTACAGCTCCACCCTGTGGCTACTAAAAGTTTGAAATAATTTTGGTTGTATTTAACAATGTTGGTTAGGTCAAATAATTGCCATCATACGATTATTTAATAACTGTGACAGCCTTTATTATAAGGACACTTTATTCAAAGAGCCTAAGCCTATGATATAAGCTACATAAGAAAATCTGTTGCAAATTTACATTTACATTTCTGCCATTTGTCATTTAACTTTTATTAACCAACTGGGCAGTTTAGGGCCTTGCTCAGGGGCCTAGCAACAGCTATTTGATAGTGATAGGAATTGAACACACGATCTGCTAATAGAGCTACCACTTTCCCCTGCATAGAATACCTACAAGTGAAACAAACACACAAGTAATAAGTAATAACATGACACATGCCCCAATGTGGTCCAAATACAGATCATTATTGATTATATTTTAATAACATTTCCAGAGAACTGACTATTCTGAAAAAGCTTTCACGTTTAAAATAATTTCTACTACAGTAATATGATATGCATGTGCTTTTAATAGAATCCCTATCAAAACCACTGACAGATCAATACGGATTCCTGCTTGAGTTACAGAGCAGCTTTCAGGTGATGGAAGTTACACGTGCTGACTCATTACCGTCATTTGGTTCTAGTTTCAAATAAGCTTCAATTGTCAAAGTCTCTCTGCTTTAACACCTCATGCAGCTGTTGTTAAAGGCATGAGCACTGGAGAGTGTTGGAGCAGAGCAGCTTTATCAAATTCACAGACTGCGCATGCGTGCGCATTATTAACTGACAAATTGTGGTTTATGTAGGATTTAAATGACGGTTTGTCTCTCTGACTGGTCATTAGAAACGTAGTTAACGTAGTTAGCGAACACGCTAGCAACCAACTACGGCAGTTAACGCCTTTTCTACAGACTGTTCAAGTTTAGTACTTATTTCAAATTATAAATGACACCCATAGGATTTGGTGAATGTAAGTTATGTAAACAGAAAGTACAGGGGAAACAAGTATCAATACGAAAGCATCAAAATGAAAGCCCAGGCTGGCTACGCTAACATCATCGTTAGCTAGCTGTCAACACGGCCCGTTCCGCCTAATTTGCCGTGAATGTCGTGCTTATCATTTGGTCCCTCTGGCTGCCGAAGCTCACACCGTCCCTGTTACAGCGGGTTATTCAACTCTTACCATGTGTCTCCTTTCCGGAGCTGTGTTTTGAGCAGCGTTGCGACTTCTCCTCTCTGAGTATCCAAATCAGCTGCTCCTCCCTCCGCCATCTTTTCGTAGACCCTTGGTCCGTTGCATTGTGGGGAAAGCGAGCGCGTCACCGACTTACGTCGAATGGAGCGATGGTACCCATTTTAGCCAATCAGCGCAAACGTCGGGCAAAGAACCACCTTCTCTCTCTCTCTCTCTCTCTCTCTCTCTCTGTTCTGTATCCTGGGGCACTAGTCAGCACTAGTTAACTGACCACAGACCAGTTACACGGCACAGACTGTAAGACCGAGCCCCAGCACCAAGTTACCACTGATGGCCCCTGAGCAGGGCCTTTAACCCCCAATTGCTCAGTAAGTATGTCTACCAAAATGAAAAAGTATCCATTCTTCTTGTGTCCTTAGAGCTAGATCTGGGTTTAAGCCCCAGCACAGCTAAGGAAGACCTGGCTCAAGCCCCACCACAGCCAAGTCTGCCACTGTTGGGTCCTTAAGCAAGACCCTTAACCCTTCCTGTTCCAGGGGCGCTGTATCATAGCTGATCCTGCATTCTGACCCCAACCTTTCAAGATAGGATATTCAAAGAAAAACCTTTTACACAACATGTTTTACAGTGGGGATAGTTTGTTGTGGGTGATGAGCAGTAATATGATATATTTTTTCCAAATAGAGCCATTCAAGTCATCTGGTGAATAATTTTTATTGCAATATATATTTTACTGGAAAAAATGCAATGTTTGTTTTTTTTAATATCATTTAGCTCTAATAGCTTAATAAGTTATAATGTTAAATGGCAATCCCCACCACCATCAGCTTGAGTTTTTAATCTAAAAATAGGATGACCTGGGCTAAAGCCCCACCACCGCCAGCCTGAGTTATTGATCTAAAAACTGGGATACCTGGGTTCAAACCCCATTACTTCCAACTTGAGTTGTTGATCTGCAAATCAGGAGGCTGTGCTAAAAAGTATATGTAACAAAATAAGAGCATTTACATTTATTAAATCTGTAAAAGGGTCTTAATAAATCACATGGATGTGATAGTCAGGTGTCCCAGTAATTTTGTCCATACATTATTATATTACACATATATTATCTGGTATACATACACTTGTGTGCACATAAATCTTCCTAGGGTCACAGGGGGGTTCCAGTGCACATAGGACAAGAGGCAGGGGTACATTCTGGACAGGTCGCCAGTCTATCGCAAGGCCACACATTTACATTTACAGCATAAACGCAGACGCTCTTATAGACGCTCTCTTGCCCATAAACTCCTATGGGCAATTTAGAGTCACCAATTAACCTTAGGTACATGTCTTTGGACTGTGAGAGGAAACCGGAGTGCCCACGCAAGCTCAGGGAGAACATGCAAACTCTGCACAGAAAGACACTGTAATGATTAAATGCTATAATTGTTGTGTATGATTAGTTTGGCGCACTGGTAGCTGTTATATACTAGTAAAACCTGTTATAAGTCTAAAGGTAGTTAGTGTTTACAGTAACTTAGATTACTGGTAGTTAGCTTATAGTATTTATTATTTTTTAGCATTGTGTTTAATTGTGTTTAAATGTATTTGTTATTATTACTATTATTAATAGTGGTGCCATTATATTCATTGGAATTATTGTTTTCATTGTCTTAAACTTATATTTTGATTTAAAAGATACATAGCATATAGCTTATAGAAAATTAACAACATAATTCTCAGTGTTCAATACATTTAAGTCCTAAACAATCTGATAAAAAATGAATGACATGCATTTTAGAATACTGTAAGATATAACAGCATGAGCCACAGTCGTGTGAAACAGTACATCACTCTGGGCCAGCACAGGCTTCGGTAGCAGAACCTTCCTCCCTATTCAATCCCTGCTCCTATTAACACAAACTAATTTATATAATATCTGCATGTGCATGCATAATTACTGTGTTATGATTAATTATATTCAGGTCCTGATACATAGTCTCATGTTTAAATTAGTCGAATGTGACGTGAAAAATGTTTAGGGTTTTTTGTTGATGTCAATGTTATAATTCTCTAGCTAAAGAAATATAAAAAATATAGAAAAAATATTTTTGCTTAACATATATGGGTGTAGGAGCACGCGATGGTCACAGGAGGGCACAATTCCGACAAATAAAATCTCTAGTACGGCACCCCCTAATTATTTTGTGCCCTAGACGTCCCTGACAGCACTAAAATGTGTGAAATGTAGTTGCTCAGTACCCAAGTACTCTTGGTATTTTTATTAAGAAGTGATCCTTCAGTCCTTCAAGATAAAAGAAATATTGTGGAGCACCGAACCAAATGGCAAGGCTGTTGCTATGAAACCTCTCTTTCTCAATTTATTACACTCTTATGACTAAAATATGTAAAATATGCTATGAAAAAACTTTTGATGTCCTAATAAATTTTACAACTTTGTATCCATTTGATGCCTTGGTGGAGAGATGTCTTTATCAGGTGAAACAGATTCTGCCATAGTAAAGACAGCGAGCAAGCTCTCTTGTTCCTTTATGGTTTTGGGTAAATCAGAAGACGGTCTGATGAGGATCCGTATGCGCTGAATAGTGAAAGAGACATGGAAGACATTTGCTTTCAGTCTCATTAGTCTCACAATATCTGATTTTTTTATATGTTTATTTAAAATATCATTACCTCCCTGAGCGTTCCTTTCGTGTTGGCAATTTTGTAGATCATCCATGCCGGGATACAGATCATTGACGACATAGCAAGAAGCCAGCCTACTGCATAACCCCACCAAGGATATACATATTCGTTGTTGTATTTAAGTGGTGCATATTTAATAAGGGAAAAAGCAAATGTTCCCTATAAAGGAAAAAGGAATCAGTGGGTTAAAACTTATTTATGTAGCACATAAAAGAAATATAATTTGTTACATTACAGGGCTGTAAAAAAAAGATTAATACAACTAACTAGTGGGTAATCAAATAATTGTGTTTACAATTACAATTTCTACAATGTTATAACACTTAATGTTGATACATCACAAACACATGCAACACACATCTTCTTTCAGATTTATTTCAATTTTGTTATCTGATTGATCTCCACTCCTCTAGCAAGACTTTCCACTGTAAAGCTTGAATCTTTTCATTCAGCTTCATCAGTATTAGTGAGATCAGACACTAATGTCAGGTAAAGAGGTCTGGGGTAAAGTTCCCATTCCTCTTCGGAATCATTCACGATCAGGACTTATTTTGAGCACAATGTTTTCTTTCATAATTACACATAATGGAATTTAGGGGCTTTGTGCTCAGGGTCATTGTCATGATGGGACAGTGTTGGAGTCTCTTAGTTCCAGTGATGTACAACATACATAAACATTCCAACTGTGTGCTTCCATATTTGTAGCAACAGTTACCACATATGGATCTGATGGGCGGGTGACCACAAACCTTTTTTAATCTAGTGTTTATCTTACATTTTATACTGATTTATGTTTATGACAATATTTCATTGTAATCATCAGTGCATATGGAACAACTTCCTTGTCAAATCACTTCCAAATATAGTCATTGTCTCAGCTCAGAAGCAAGCATGGTGAAAAAATAAAGGTGCCTGTAATGGAATATTGACCTGCCCAAGGTGTAACTCTTCCTGCCTTTTACCCTTTAGAGAGCTGACATAGGGCCCCAGCAGACTCCTGTGCCCCCGAGTTAGGGAATAAGCCAGTATAAATATAAATTTTGCATTTGAAGTATTGCAATATATTGTTATATTTTGTACTGTGACCCATTTTTTGTATATTGTCATAAGGCCCTTTTGCACATCCCTATTTTATCATAATTTTTACATTTTTTTATCTAAATGCAAACCATAGTTGTTAATTTATAAACTTAATATATACTAAAAAGTGTCTCACTATGCAGGTGACTGGGGTGAAAAACATCCAGCAGTACTTGATTATAGGGCCTGGGCGGTAGCCAATCATATCCTCCATATTATCATAGAAGCGATCTGCACCTAAGAAAACAAAATAGAGAAAAAAACATAAAACAAGCGAATAAAGATCAACAAACAGAACCGCCAGACATCATAGACAATTCACTCAAATCTGTAGTGCAGACACAGAGGTGACTGTGATGTAGGGAAATTTAATTCATCTCTATCTATAACCTACCATAAATCCAGGCAATGCAAACTGTCTCAAATATGGACATAAAGAGCAGACACATTCCAGAAGCTGCATAGTAGTCAAAGAGCTGGAAGACATACATTCCACCCTGTTTAATGCAGATAAAAAAATAATCAGGTTTTATTTTCATATGGCTTTGGAACAAAATAATAAATAATCAAATGTAATAATCTCTTAATAAATACGTCATAAGCATAAGATATATA